>JAQIWG010003019.1:0-18852 GCA_034695025.1 Chamaedrilus cognettii
ATGGAAATGGAACCCCTCCACTGGGTGTCCCATGCCCACACTGACACAGTAGTGAAGGTTTCTAGTGAAAAACTGCAAAACTGTGGAAATGCATCCAGGTCAAACAGACACACACACAGAATCTTCTCTTTATTCATATAGATAAATACTTTATATATACTTTATATATATACTTTATATATCTACTTTATAAAATACTCTAATTCTAAGCATAAAGCTAATTTAAAGTAACGATATTGTGACGCAGATGCTCACAGAAGTTGGTTTCGCCGACTCGCCACTTGATCATGACGAACTCGAGGGCGGCGCCACTGAGGAGGAAGATGGGCAGGAAGCGGTAGATGCCGAGGGTCTGACGGCCCGGCCAGCGATCGAGCAGCGCGGCCAGGCGCCGACTGTACAGCGCTGATCCCATAATGGCATAATCTGAAAATAATACCTAGCGCTGCATAATACGAAAGAGCCGTGACATAAATAAATGTAATCGATGTAATAATTGCCAATAAGCAAGCAAATATCAGGCATGAATCTTCACCATCAAATTGGAATAAATGATTGCTTCAAACAAAAATGTTTGTTTACCATTGCGATTAGGGCATGCATGAATAGGGCCAAGGCTGTTTGGGTCAAGGTCGAAGTTTTAAAAACACTCTATAGTGTCTCTTGTTGATATCTATGTTAGATATCCCAGAAAGAAGCGAAACAAGCAATATTGCTCATTCAGCGAGGCAAAGTGTGACCAGGTGTTGTCAAAGGACATTGATCAAAATCTTGATTCTTCCCATTGGCTTATATTTTTGATACCAAAGATTCTTATTTTTAATATACAAAACCTGACACAATTAAAAAGAGTGCTTTAGTACCGAATACTATAAAAAGTCAAGTCGCTCATGTAAGCTTGCCAGAGTAGCATCATAATATCAAGACGTTAAATCTGCAAATAAGCGTACACACACAATATTTCCTAACTATGGTCACTCTGCGTGCTACTTATATGCGCAGAGCATTCTGGGATAGACGGCACATAAAACAATTATTTACAAAAGTCACACGTGACATAACCGCAACAGCGAAGGTCAAGGATTCATTCCCAGAAATACAAGCATCTGCCGAATTTTAATGTATGTATGCCTAATTTGCCTATACTTTAAAGTTTCTAATTTTGTATTTTAAAGAAACTCCGCAACTCGTTCGCTGTGCGGTTTGTGATATTATTGCATTTTAGACAGTGTGTTCTGGCTGTATTGCTCGCATTATTATTGTTTATCATGCTTTTAGCGCTTGCGGTAGGTTGGATGATACAAATGTGGATTAAAGTTTCAGGGGATTGAGCCTCATTAGCGTCAGTCATTGGTGATGAAGTGTATCCGTAGTAGGCCTACATGCATTGAATGTCACATGAAATGTAACCATTGTAAGGGTTATAAGCGGCATGTATTGAAAATCACGTACTATTAATGTCGACGAACCAGAACGATATGATCGGATCATGATTGCTTCTCTTGCGTGCAACAATAAAGACATTGGGAAAATTGCTGGTGTAATACATCTGCACATAAACCTTTTGAATTTAGCGTCAGGTGTGAATGTGCATAACTATCATATGTTGTGTATTTTTCTATCAGAGATTCGGCTTATCATCGCTGGTGTGCAGCAATTTTTTACTCCTAATATAATTGTGGAAAAACAATATTGTATGACTGTAGTTGATCTCGCTGTGTGACTGGTGGAGAGAGAAAAGTAAGGAAATAAAGTAGTATTGAAAGCAGGAAAACAAAAAGCTAAAGCAGGAAAGCAAAGAGCTTGCGATAATAAGTTAATAATAGCCTTAATTGTGGAGTCCGTTTCGGCATCATTTATAATCGGTCTATCAGCAACAGCTCTGCAACTATTCTTATTTTGAATAGTGTAAAATGCAGAGATGATTTGATTTGAATTTCCTCTGTCAACTAATGCCATTGTGTGTGATCGACTGATGCCATTGTGTGTGAAGTGTGTGTGAACTGAGATTGAATGCAATGACTGCATCCTGCTGCTCTAACTGTTCAAGCCTCATTATTGTCGACATACGTTGAGTTTTTGTTCGCTGCAGTGTGATGGGTATTGAGTCCTGATCGGAATGCCTGCATCGTTCACTGCATTCAATGCTGCTGACTGTAGGGCGGCTGATCACCCGTGCAGGCTTAATGGTTGTCACATCCCCTGCGCTCATTATCGCTTCCTCCCGTCCGTGTGACGCTGGCGCGCCCCGCAGTGATTACAGGGCATTCATTGCTCGTCAGCGTGCACATTGCACAATGAGCACAAGCGTGCGCCAACGTCCAACGACGCGGTACTGCGGAAGCCCGAGGCCACACGCTGATAGCAATTATCTGTTTGATGACAGGAAGGAAGTGGGGGTGGGGGGGGGGCATGCCGTCGAGTCATTTCCGTTCTGGTAATATAATGGGGGAGGCATGTGAAGGCAATTTGCATAGGATTACAGACAAACTGTGAAATTGTTATTGAAAACTGTCAAATTGTCTTATATTTGTGTGCGATCAAAATTTGATCAGATGACGATGAGGAAAAAATCAACATCATTTAAATTTGTTGCCTCAAAACATAGTCGTGGTGAATTTATAAATGTTTTCTGGAGTGAATTATGGGTATATATTTTATTTTGGCATAACCCGGTGTAGGCATATATTTCATTTTAGCATTACCCGGTATAGGTATATATTTTATTTCTGCTGAAGCATTTGATAATGTTGAGTGAAGTTGAGCCTTTCTTCCACGAAATTGTTTGACTTAAGACGAAGATGTTGGTTCCAAAAGAAGTCTTTGATCTCTGAAATTGCCATTGGATCCATCAGCATTAATAATATTCATTTTTATTTACTTTAATATTAGTGAATCAAAGGAAGGAAATGGTTGTAAGAGGAAGGCTTCACTTAGAACAATTCCAGTGCTAAGCGATCCACGTTAAATAGCTAATAATTTGAGTGCTAAGCGACCCATGTTATCTAGTTCAGTGATTTAGCATTGCTGATGAGTCTGACCTCACTCCGTGGTTCGGTGTATAATTAATTAATGCGATAGTTACTGCAGTGCAGTGCAGTGCAGTGTGTTGTAGACGTTAGACAGACTGTAGCTGTAGGGTATTGCATGGTCAGTGCGCCGAGCTGCTTAAACATTCACCCTGCTGCCGCGCGGCTGGTTGACCCCCTTATTCACCATTTATTAATCCTTTGTTGAAATTCGGTTTTATCTTGGATGGAAATCTCTGAGCTGCTGACCAGTATAGCAGTACTGTAGTTCATGTAGCCATGCAGCAGGCAAACAATGCTAATCTAAGCCTGGCGACCTCGGCCTTTGTCAGCTGAACATTAGACTCAGAAATCAGTCATCTAAGTTCATCTAACCATGTTGAGGGATCAGTCTTTTGTCAATCTGGTCTCACATATTTGTGTGGATGTTAGGGAAACAATTGTGTCAGTGCATTAGAAGGCTAACGTATGGAGTGAGACGCATGTGTGTGTGTGCAAGGTAAGGCAAGTCGAGTATTGTTTGAAACGTATCAGTTGTAAACTAACTGAATAGCTGTTACTGTTTACTGATATCTGTTGCTGCGCGGCCCTCCACTCTACTATTCATCCACTTGTGAATAGAGCGACGGATCATGGACGGCTACACGCGCTACAGCACCCCGTGCTTGACACCGGGATGCGAGTGATGTGCCAGGGCCGAGGGTGGTTGTGAATTTTTTGCTAATCTTTTAGATTAAGTTGAGGGTTGTATCTGAGAATAGGTTAGGGGTATGTTATGATTATCTTTAGTTTGGTTTAGAACTGTTAGGGTAAGGATGGAGGTTATAAGTGATATTTCATAAAGGGGTGCTGTAGCGTGCGTAGGAGTGCGTGCTGCTGGTCTAAGTACCAAGTGTCTAGTACTGTTGTGAATACAGCGGTGGCGCGTGAGGCTGCGAGTACGCGGCCTAGTGTATAGCTACGCCTCGCGCAGCGTACACGCGCCGCGCCACTGGCCCTCAGCGGGCCTCACAGGCCAGCGCAGCGGGCCTCACAGGCCAACGCAGCGGGCCGCGGGCCTGAGGGGTCTTATCTGCGCGTGTCAATGACACTCGGCCCGCTGCTCCTGGCCATAGTTTGTGTTGCCGCCGTAGAGTGCAGAGCAGAGTGTATAGTACCTGTCGATGTTTTAAAGCTTTACGGCCTGTGGGCCTCATTATAAAAGTTTGCAGTACTTTGGTGGATCGATTTGAGTTGATTGTTAAGTCTTAGAATCAGTGTTTTCTTGCGGCGCTGGTAAGTGAAGATTTGATTACGATTCTTCATTATGATAAGCCGATTGGATACCGAGCTGTAGGGCGTTAGATTGGAAGGGCTGTTCGCTACTGTGTTGTCGGGTTAATGTTTGAGTAGTGGAGGAGTAACTGCTGTGGAGACTAGTGTAGTGTTAGTGCTACGAGGAATGTGACCAAATTTTATATTGAACATTGCTGTTAATAGCTAACACTTTAATTTTACCGTACCCCGTTAAGTACTTCAGTAATGACGTTTGACGTTCGGACTAAACATCATGTTGGATAAGATTTAGAACTTTTGAAATTTTGAAATTTAAACTAAAAATGCTTGGAGTGCACTTACATATAGTTCGTTATTTTTTTGCTATAAAATGATTGGTCGGTAGTGACTTGATTTGCTCCTTGCTCAATGCTCATTGGTTGAATAGTATGGGTCTAAAATACCTTCAGAGCTTCTTATACACTGTAGATCCAATCTGCATTTTTGATGATTTGACTTGTGTGTCATATTCTTCTTATATCTCATTTAGGCTCGCAATCGTATATTCTATTCTAGTATTCTATTTCTGTCATTTTTAATTGTGGTCTAGACTCTAGATGGTTAAATAAATAATTGTCTCAAATTTGTCTAAAAGACACATTGTATTGGATTTTTTGTGATAATCCCTCAGATATTCAGGATTATTCAAATGTATTGAATGACGAATAATATTTTTCCTCTTGCTATGGTTTCAAATGAAGAAACTTTGTACAAGATATCATACAATGCTATAATTTGGCACATGTAGGACCTGATATGTAAACGAATGCTCTGCCTCCTTATACCGTGGGTACCGAGTATAAAGTTAGAGTTTGATCCCTGTCAGTATTTCTTACAAGACAAACAGATATTACAAGCTGAGCGCTGTGCCATCGTTTGCTTACACCGTTGTGTGAAGCTGACCTGCTTTTGATGCAGCTCTGCTTGAGGCTTATGTACAGCAAGTGTCCTATATATGAGCTGTGTACACTTGCTCAACGTGGCCTGTTTAAGAGGCTTTTATTTAGACCTGAACTGAGCTATCACGTTTCTATTTGAAATTGTAATCACTATCTCTTGAAAATATGACCCCTCTCGCTAGCTGTTGGATTCGCTCGCTCCCACACGTGACTGGTTTCAGCTGGACTCTGGCTCTATAGATAGGCTCATACACTCAGTGCCTCTATGGGAGGCCTGTGTTAGGAACGCTCTGCAATCTGCTTCTCCTATTGCACAATAATGTTTGCACCTCCTTGATCATTCATAAGTTGGTGAACTCTGGCTTGGTCCAATAAATTGGGACTTCAACCGTTAATTAATTTTGTGCACTATTTACAGTACACTTGATTTGTTGACATAATAGCAAGCCTACTCAAGCTAAGCGAGTAAGCTTTGGTAAGTGAGACATCAATAGTTTTATGGAACTTATTTATAATGGTTTCAGTGAGAACATTGTTGAGTGAAAGCACTTTTCGTGGGGTTAATCGCAAGTGTAGATCTTTGTGCTTCACGTCAATGAGTCCACTTTATAACTAACCAAACGTGGTAGAGTACACAATATTTGCCAGATTCTAGATCTGTTTAACTCGTATGGCTCAACTTTGTAGATTATTGTGCGCCTCTATTTAATTACAGGCTGCTCTATGATATAGTTTTAGATGAATCTTTGATTCTCTACTTCCTACTTTACTTGCCATAGTTTCAGTGAATGGTGTTTAAACCCGTAGTCGGATATTTTGGTTAAAATGCACGTTGCGACTTCGCGTGTGACTTTGCGACTGCGACTTTACGGCTTTGCAACTGCGACTTTGCTTAGCAGAGCATTTACTTCAGCCTTCTCCTTGACACGCAGCAAGCTTTGAAGAGTCTGTATATTCTATCATGGTGCTATTTTGAAGCCTTTTTCATCATTTTTCTTCACTATAGTGCAGCAAAACCAATGAGGTATCAATAGCACAAGCTGCTCTATATGCGGTAACTAATGTCACATCTGTGTATTTTTTACATTAGATACACATTTTGTTACTACTATTAACAAGCTTCATGACCGGTTGTATGACAAGATTTATTATAGAACCTTTGTAATAGTCTGTATTTAGTATCAGTTCTTCCTTAGGTTACATTGATGTGTATATATTAGTGGCTGTTGATGATGGTATAATGGATTGTACAATTTACCTGTTTGGATGGAACGATACAGAAACCTATATCACCCGCCTGCTGGACAGAATGAAGCGTTGAATCTAGTCTGAACTCTGTTTAATAATGAAACGCCATCAAGTTTAACGTTCTTTTAAGTTGTTATGAGTAGGGCATTAATACTACGTTAATGGGGGACTACTTTCAGCGCTCCGCCCTTTGAGCGTTTAACAGATAATCGACAGCCTCGGTGACTGCATTAGAATGCTAATTGTACTGTATACTATAACTGTGCCCACAAGTTACACATGGGTGGGGTGTCACAGTGTGATGTCTTGTGTATACACGCTGCGCCCTGTACATCACTACTATATCATCAGCAGGGTGCAAGTGATAAAGTCTTGGTGTAGGGGTAGCGCGGTGCACGGAGGTGGTTGTCAGATTGTTGCTTTATTGAGAGAAAAGGCGTTACGTGAAGGCAATGGGTAAATGAGCCGATATCTGCAGCTAGCTTGTTGCAAGCTGATATAGCTTGCTTCAACTGTAGTGTTGGACTGGAACCCCTTGTGTAAGGGTGGACCCTGTAGTCTGCACAGCTTCGTTGCAGAATTTTTCTTTATTTGAATACATAGTATGAGTTGAATACATAGTATGATGTGATAAATATAACCGGTCTGTACTGATGGCCTACTGAGTGCGTTCAGTACCTGTACGCCACCTGTAGGTCTGTATTTCAGAGAAATCACTTATGGTAACTGTAAATGTTGTATCAGGAACATCAGAAATAAACACATTTTGATTTGATTTGATTTGAAGAAAGTGACTGCTGTTATGCATGTCAATGACCGTTGGTCGCCGGTCGGAGATCCGCGTGTCAATCTCCTCCACTCTCTGACCTGGTGGCTAGAAACAGCACAGCCCTAGGCCGAGCATTACTGTGGCATCCTACCACAGCCTCTGGCCAAGTTTCTCAATGCATGGTCCAACTCAGTTCTGTGTTTGTTGGATCTGGTTTTGAACCATTTGGCTCGGCAACAACAACCCGCGTTGTCCCACATCAAGTCGATCAGCTATAGTTGTGTTCTGTGTTGTTCTAACTTGTAGGCACCGCATCACGAACACAGTGTCGGCAAACACCACATGTCTGTCCACTTTCCAGTTTTTCTCCGCTCAGCGGCTATGGTAGAGCATCGTTTTTAGCTGCTTAGCCCCTTTAACATCACAGCCAAACTATTGGCTGCATATCTGTGCTAACTCCATGCTATAGTGTAGTATGCAAGGATCAAGCAGTATCACATGGACCTAGCGTGCTTAAGATCCTGCACTTATTGCATCGGCTTTCTTTTCGGTGGAAGAAGGGAGCTATGGGGGCTGACTGTCCCACCTACTGATAAAATGTGAAGATTTGGACCCTGTGTTGTGTTTTGCCTCAAAGGTGTAGCTGACACATTAATCACTGAGAATTCTTAACTTAATTTTAACAAATTATCTGACCCACTACCCGATACCAATGAGACGATTTTGTAATGGGGGTCTTTACTGACGAATGCACAGAAAAAAAATTCTCACTAGCCCTATAAGCACAATTGTACATACCTATAAATTAATATACAGCCTGTATAATTATATGATGTTCTGTGGGTACAACATGCTGCAAGCCGCTGTACCACTGATAGCACTATGTACTTTCTCATCGCATAAATATTCTTTTTGGTATAAATATCCTTTATGGCATAAATATCCTTTATTTGGCTATATTGGCTATTTGGCTCTCAATGATGTCGATTTCTTTTATTTAGATGGAGAGTTTTGGCATGCTGATGTCCTGCATTTGACTTGGTATTCCGTTTGCGTTTAGATGTCCTATATTTGGGTAGGTTCTGTTAGAATGCAGATGTCCAGGACAGACAGCGTTCCTTGTGTAGAAGTGACAGACCATGCTTAAATGTTCTGACAATCTTTTGGCTCATCATGCTGCAGCTATAATAATTGTTCATGAAGTGTGTGTGTGTGTGATGGTAGCGTGGATTTCATGTTCAAGGCTGCCTGCTCTCCCGCTGCGCTGCCTCAATGTAGTCTTCACAGCCTTTAATCCTCTGCTTTTAGAAATTTATGATTTTTGACAGTGCTCTTCTTGACTGGCGATAGACAGGATCCCTATTATCGCCCACATAGACAGGCTTCCTACAATGGCTCACATAGACAGGCTCCCTATTATCGCCCACATAGACAGGGTTCAATATTATCGCCCACATAGATAGGCTCCATTTTCTCGCCCACTTATGGCTCACATTTGATTGCCCACATAGACAGGACTTTATATTATCGACTAAATCGCTTCATAACATCGACCACATATCTGCTCAACTTTGTTTTTGGATGCCCTTCCTGCTGTCAAACCGGCTTAATGGTGGCAGCAGGGGCATATGTGCCAGAAATAGTCTAAATGTCATACTCGGGACGTAGCTAAATGTCATACTCGGGACGTAGCTAAATGTCATACTCGGGACGTAGCTTAATGTCATATCGCGGCAGTGATGTTAGGCTTTTTGCGCATCTTTTCTCCCATCGTCATTGTATAGTGTAAGAATTCATTATTGCCATATTGCAGTGAACGTATCGTAGTCCTCAAGTCGGAGATTAATTCGGGCTAATCCCTAGTCGGATATTTTAGTTAAAATGCACTTTGCGATTTGTAACTTCGACTTTGCTACTTTGCTTAGCAAAGCATTCACTCCAGCCACCTCCTGAACACGCAGCGAGCCTCGACGAGTCTGTCTGGCGTGGCGCTATTTTGAAGCCTTTTTTAGCATTTTTCTTCACTCTGATGCCACAAAACCAATGAGGTATTAACAGCGAAATGATGAAGCTGATTTTCTACCCTGTTCTACAAGCAGCGCTATTTGTTAGTTAATAGTTAGTTAGGCCTAATATAGTTATGCACTGCAGCGGGTCACCAGCCACTCCTCTGTTGTCCAAACTTGGCTCGCTCTGCAATAGACACCGTGTGCATGCAGGTCCAACTACTTGAGCCCCCCCCCTCTCATGAGTCGTGACCACCCCACCCCCCACTTGTTGAAGTTTTGTGTCTCACTCGAGAAGACCTAAGGCTTAAATCAAGTTGTGTCCTCATATTGGTGACTTGACCTAATTAGGATCTATGGCTGAGCGAGTCGTTAAGCTTAAGCAGAGAGTCTGTGCTCAAAATGGAAAATATCCCATTAATCGATCATATACTCAGGTCTGTCTTCAAGCGCCGTTCTGCATTTAGTTAACAACATCGTGCAGGTGCAGCTACTGCAGGGAGAGTTGACTATAGTCTGTACACTGTGTACAGGTGCGCTTGTGTTGTTACATGTGAGAAGTCTGAAGTAAATATTGAGCTGCAATGACTGTGCCACAGATCTAATTTCAATGACCAGTCATTTGATGGGAACGCTGGTTAGTCCACCATTGGTCGTCTTGCAGTCTGCTCCTAGATGGATCTGTGGTGTGCTTGATGCTAAACATTTGGAAACACAGTTCTGGTGGTACCTTATCGAACTGTGGAGATGCATCTAACCTGAGCATGTAGCAGACTTTGGCTTGTTCCGCTGCTGTATACATAAATTACAGATTTGCGTCGTTTCTAAATGCCTACATAATGCATTCATTTGGTGGTGTGGTAGATTCTAGAGCTGATCCAGCATGCACAAGGTTATAAGGTGTAGACCCAGATATTGAGTAGACGTAGCTATGTCATTCTACCCAGGGACACTTAATTAATTTCACCAGCCATGCGCTCTGCAGCGCTACGCTGCTGACGATTTGCTTTTACCCTTTCGACTCATTCTCAGCAGTAGCCTCTGATTGGCTGCCCCAAGGTCGCGCCTAGTATGGCGTCATAGCGAGTTCATTGGTCCACTATTCTTCAATGCAGGTTCGTGTCTATAGAACGTGGGTCAAGTCGAATTATGTGAGAATTATGGGGTACAGTAGCGTTGTTATTTATGGTATGCAGTGTGTGCGAGCAGTGAGTCGTTGAGGTTTTGTTGTGCTCCTCTGTGAGTATAATGTATGTATATATCGCACTGCCAGCTCTAATACTGTATAGTGTATTCACTTCAAAAGGCAGCCTCCCTAGCTTTGTGCGCCATTCGTGAGTTATTTAAAATGTTTTGCGGTAATACAATGCTTATTTTGTGTGCTAATTGTAGCTCAAATCCGTGCTATATAGGCCTAGTACGAGGCAAATTTAACTTTTTATGCGATAATAAGATCTCAAATTGATTTCTCGATTCAAATTGAAGATATTTTGAAATGAACTTAATAAATAGAACAAATTTAGAATTTTCCTTGAATGCTGTCTGTAGTAAGCATGAGGTCTATGTAATTACAGTGCCGGCGTTAGGGCCCCCCTTACCTCCGGCCGGGGGGTTCCCACGGCTGCGGGGGGCCCACTGGGGAGAAAAAGGAGTAAATTTGACATAGTAACTTATCGGAAGGGGCATATATTCATGCTTTTTGAGCAATTTACGAAGGGGGGCCCAAATGGGGGCTGGTTAGGGGCTCACTCGAGTTTAGGTATGCTAGCAAGGTTTGTGGCAAAAATTCTGTGAGCACCATTCCCCCCGCTCGTGAGTTTGATTTGAAAGGCTATGTAGGGGCCCTACTACCATGTTTTCAGGGGGGGGCGCATACCCTAACGCCGGCCCTGGTAAATTAGTAAAGCTTACTGCACATCTCACTTTGTCCACACACTTTCATCATTGTGCTAAATGTTGATGTAAATGGTGTATCTTCTTAAGTTACTAAAGTACTAATTTCGCTTCGAATAACGGGATTGTGTAGGCGGTGGCCCATCTATAGCATTAATCATTAGATATATACTACATATTACTACATTATTCCAAATAACGATAGTTAGTTGGTACTACCAGACTTATTGGGCATCTGAAATCATTATAGTTCCGGTGTCGGTCGTTCCATCGTTCCATCGCGGTGGGTGGGTGGAAGGTGTCTGCACACCGTTTGAAGTGGGCATGCGTGGCTTATATATAGTGACCAGAGTTATAATGCGAAAGTGCTACATGGTATGCCTGCTGCATTGGATCTAATTATTTTTATTTTCATCGTGTCAGATAATTAGCCTAGGCCTCACCATTAGTTACCATCTCAAGCCAAATCCCAAATATTCTGCCTCCTACAGGAATCGCCCATTTTCAGCATGATGGGCCAACGCCTTGCCAATGATCTCTATCTTCAGATGGTATTAGCAGGGTTAATTTTGTTGTTATTCCAACGTCAACATTTAGAATTTTTCTTGCAGTATAAATGCTTAATAACTCGACTCCATTTTACAAAAAATTGAGAACGTAGGCCTCTCGTTACTAATTGTAATTATAGTATTGACTTAATTCAATGAGATAGGCATATTAATTAAAATTTTTGGAACTTTAAAAAAATGCAAATCAAAATAGGTACGACTGGCGCCACCACGCGAATGCTTAAACTTTGCAGAAACTTATCAAACGATCGATATGCAGTTTGGCAAGCCCTGTGAAATTTAGAACAGCACAATAGTTGCATTACGACGCCAGAACTGCCAGAACTGCCGAAGAGCTCACTTCAATCCTTTAAAATATAGACTAAGACTAGACTAATAAGAAATTGTTCAGTATGGGTAGCCTAAATCTAATCGAATTAACTAAAACTGATCTAGTACTATGCAGCCTATAACAGCGTACATCATTAGCTAGTGTAGTAAGCTAGTGTAGCCTATAGCCTATATCTATAAGCAAGCACTTCCGCGCAAGGACGGTTGTAACCCCAAGCAAGCCGGGGAACAAAGGATAAACTTGCAGCGCAGAGCTCCCCGGACTAATCGTAAAAGGCGACTAAAGAAGGGGGAGCAGTTATGTGGTGACACAGAACCGGACCGGTCGTACACAGAACCGGACCGTAATAGTCTTCATTACTACACACGATCCTTAAAAAGAAAAGGAAAGGTGCAAGGACGGATCCAGGGGGGGGGGATGGTGGGGGATGCATGATCTTTATCTTCAGATGGTATTTGCACTGTTAATTTTATCACAATTTCTTTGCACAAGAAATGCTAATTTTTGTTGAAAGCAAAATTTTTGCCCCACAAATCGTGTCCTTTGTGCTTTTCATATGAAAAATAGAGATTGGCTGAAGTAGCCTATGACACGTTGGTTGGTTGGTATCAGCGGCTTGGATCGAGTTAAGGTTGGAGTTTCTAAATTCACTCCATTGCTAATGTAGGCCTGACAGTTTTTGAATTTAACCGTTGTCATAACAACGTTAGGTTTGCTGAGTATAAAATATTTCGTTTCTACTTCTCGCCCAGGAACGTGTAGCCTACACAGATGAGTGGGTCTGCTTATAATTCAGTTCGTCGGGATTGAATAGTTCTGTTTGTGAATAAGTTGTCGTATTAGGCTATTCGTTTTTATACTATATTATACATCGTCGTTAGTCATTGGATCCACATTTGACAGGTTAGACGGGACCGTCTTGTTTAAACAAATACTAATTTTTTTTTTTTTTAACAAAACATTTTAACAAACGGATCAAATATATTTGTTGAACAGTCAACAATGTAATAAGTATTTTCTCCTACTTTAGATTTGTAGATACTTCATTTTCGCTTCTCTAAACTTCAGTATTTTCAGCACCAGTTGCATCTATAGACTAATTGATGGTCGTATAAATGACCAATAATCCTCAGGCGCGGGTCCACACTCTAGAATGGGCATTGATGACTTGCAGCTGTCAGGTCTACAATGGCCGTGGAGGGTTTTGATGACAGGGGAAGCTGGGTTGAAGGGGGTAGCGTGAGAGGGGGGTCTATGGGAGAGGGGAGGGTGTAGTGTGGACTAGCTTCGAGACACGGCTGGTAGATTTGTCAATGATGGCTGCTGTCAAGTTGCTATCGAGTTGTTTATGCGCTAGTGATGGCCTGCTAGTCAGAACTTCGCTGCGCATATATATACACGGTATCGTAGCCTACTTGGCGTATACACTACGCAGGCTATTCACGCCTGAAGCGTAGCGGCAGTTTTTAGCTAGCCCTATGCTGTAAGCGCTCACGTAACAGTTGTACAGTTACTCTGTTAGTTACTAGAAGTTACTATACATGCAACTTGCTAACAGTTACTATACCGTTTACTAACAATTACTGTTCCAGTTACTATACATTACTATGTGAGCTACTAGCAGCTACTATTTGGCAGTTTTTGACAGAGTGAGTATATGCCAGTTGCGATCAGTTATTATGCCAGTTACTAACAATTAATATTGCCATGCCATATATATATAACAGTGTGTTTACCAGTTATTAACAGTTAGTATGCCAGCGCTGTTGAATGTACACTCAACCATGGAGTCAGTCCCACTGACTGTATGTCTGCCATTGAAAGGCGCTTCTCAACATATTTTCCAATACAAGCGAAACCGATGGCAGAGCTGTGGACAGTCAAACCACAGTTATCTTAATGACATTGATCTCCATTAACTATTTTTCTTTTACAGTGACCTCGCACTCCCCTACCCCTTCTCTTCAACTACATACTCCCTCCCGCTCAGTGCCCCCCCCTGACAATGTTGGGCAGCGTGCCTGTGCCTCCGCCGCCCCGCCCTGCGCCCCTCGCGCCCCCGCGGGCCTGCCCCCTGTCGCCCCGGCGCCCCCGCTGCGTCCCCCTCGAGCACTGGTCCGTGCCGGCAGTGGAGGGGTGTCTGACTGAGCCTTGTGCGCCTTCGGGCCGCGGCTGTGTGCCCCCCGGCCCCTCGGTGCAGCCCCCGCTGGGGGGCGCGGCGAGGCTGTCTCACTCCAGGTCTGTGGAGGAGAGGAGTTCCAGCGGAGGACTGGAAGTGGATGTACGAGCAGAGTGGAAGCGACCTCTCTCCAGTCACTCCACCACTCCAGAGCCTCAGCGCAGGTGAGCGGTGTTTTCGTCACTCAGCACAGCTCTCGTGACCTTTTCACAAGCCATGCATGCTTGTGATAACTTTTTCATGCTTGTGACGTCGTGTATGTGAAAATAGAATCGCAATGAAACGAAAGGAAGAATGAAAGCTGCAAGTCATATGAATATGTCAAAGCAAATGACGAATGGTATAGATGATTCACTGATGCCTGCAGAAAATGCAGTTTTTCCTTCTGACCATACATGTATCAAATTAAGCACTGTAAACCTTGCATAAACTTGCCGTAAGCTGCATTGATGACTTAGGGATTTTTCTTGAATGGTTTTTAGCCGTTTTATGTATGGATTCGGCAGCGGCGTCGCCAGCGTTGCGAAAGTAGTGGGGTTCAATCGTTGTAATTTCTTTCAGGAAGGACATTTCCTGCCCTACGTACATAACGCGCTGTAAGTTGTACATTTCGTTCAAGGGTATATTTTTAAGCCATCATTTCTTCTGCAGCATGCAGATTGCCCTTATAGCCAAAAAGCATATTAAAGTTTAAGTGTTCATTCCTAGAAATATGAAAATATGAACTTATCATGAAGGATACTTTGGTGGGCACTTTGGGGTGTTGACGAAAAATTTTCAATTCCTAAAAATTTAGCATGTCAAAATAAGCTTTTTCACCCGCCTCGAAATTATCGTACGTACAATAATATTGGACCCCCTTTAATGTACAACGTACGAACGCCCTTTTAGAGCTCAAATTATCGTGCAATTAGCAATTATCGTATCAGGCCCTAGTGGTACATTTGGCAACACCGCTTGCGATCAGAGATCAATATTCTCTAAATGGCAACAGGCACTGTATAGACACGATTCGAATCGGTCTCAACGTTTAGAACTAATGCTAGTTGGAGCCAAAAAAAGTTGACGTGTGTGGTGTACACATTATCACATAGTTATGTGGACGCCAGGAACGTAGGAGCATATAAGTCAACCGGCTACTGATGCTCTCCACTCAAAAGGAATGATTCCCAGTACAACGTTCGCTACAATTCTTGCTGTCGACGGTACGTCCACCCAGGGCCGATCCAGAAAAAAGTGGGGGTCCAGACCCCACGGGACACCCCAGTGGCGACGCCGCTGGGATTCGGAAACGTTTTTCTTTCTTTTGCACCTAGTGAATTATGTATTTCATTCAATTTTTATTTTTATAATGCATATTTGAAATTTTCTGTATTATATAGTTAGTTTATCATATTAATGATTGCATAGTTGACAATTAGCAGTTAGCACTTATGTTATCTATTGAGTGCTGCTGTTGCTCTGTTCATATAACCATTAAATATCCCTCTTTCATTTTGAATATCATCTGTTTCGGTTAAATCAAATCCATCATGTTGCCACATTGTGCCCTCCCCTCCAGGTCACCTGCCGCTCTCAGCCTACCGCGCGCTACCGACCCCACCGACCCCCTCCCCCCTTCGCCGATCCCGCCCGCCGCCTCCATCCACCCCCAGTTACCGGGGACAGCGACCTTCTCCGACGCCGACCTTCCCTTGCCGCGCCGCCGCCGTGGAAAGCCCTCGCGCAAGTCCTGGTCCGACGCGGGGCGCCAGTCCACCGCGCGGCGGCGCCCCTACGGCACCCTTGGCCGGTCGGCCTCTGACCCACCCTGCTTCCTGCGCGATGACGTCATGGGGGGCGCGGGCGCCATGACGACGCGCTCTGACGAAGATTTCAGTAGGATGGCAGGCGGGGGGGAGAATGAGGGGGTTCCTCCGGAGCTGCCGCCGCGTGATTATCCGATCCGGCGGGTAGGGGCAGCGGTGGGGGCTCCGTGGGGGGATGACGCGCCCCCCACGCCCCCGCCGGTGCAGCCACGCAGGCCTCTGCGCCCAGAGATCCACCCCATCGTGCAGAATGGCGTGCAGCTGAGCCACACTCACTACTTCCTACTGGAGAACAAGCTGGACCCCGTCGAGCTTGGGGGGCGCTGCGGCGGGGGAGGGCCAGGGGGGGTGGGGGGCGAGAGGGAGGAGTACCGCAACGTGGGGACCGTATGGAACGACAGTACGACCCTCTGGCGCACCCAGGACGAGGGGGGTGGGGGGGGCGGCGGCCTTCCGCCTTCGCGTGGGGCCCTTGTTTCCCCGCACGGCGCCTCGAGAGGCGCAGAGCTAGGCAAGCTGGGGCGCACAATGCTGGCTTGCTGCGTGGCGGCGGTGGGGGGCATGGAGCGGGGCGGGGGGGGGTGGGGGCGGCTGCGGCGCAGTAGATCCGACTCTGAGCGACACCTCCTCTCCACCTCGACCCTCAGCTCCACCGACAGGGAGTCCGTCGACTCTGCGCCCTGTCGCGTGGAGACTGTGCCCGACCTCGACGAGACGGACTCTACCGACGACAGGCAGGCGGAACTGTTGGAGCGCGCCGACTGGGAGCAAGGGGACCGGGGGCAGCTGGACCGGGGGCATCTAGACTACCGGGGGAAACTGGACTACCGGGAGCAGCTGGACCTTGCGAGTCGACTGAGTGGAGTAGTGGAGTCTGTTTGTGCGCGTGGAGCGTTGTTGGGACATGATGAGGCTGGGGGCAGTGCTTCACACACACACTCAGTGCCCGCTGCGGACAGGGTTCAGTGTGCACACTACTTGTGCAGCGCGGCGCCGGGGCGCCAGGGCGGCGCCAACCAGCGCCGGCTGCAGTTCGCCGGTCGGACCCCTTCCTGGCCCACCAACCACAGTCGGGCAGGTGCCTGCGAGGATTTATGCTCCTCCGGAGCGCTAGGTGGCCCCCCCGCGGCGCTAAGTTGCCCCCCCTGGATGCCCGGTTCCCCCCAGGCCGGCGTGCCGGCGCCGTGTCGGCGCGTGTGTGGCGCATGTGTGGAGTGTGAGCAGACCAAGTGTTTGGTCACGCTGCTTCAGCTCGAGCTGGCCGCGAGGGAAGAGTGTGGGAGGAGCCTCAACGTTGCCTGCATGGAAAGGAGACCTCAAAGCGCGTGCAGGGGAAAACTGGAGCGTGTCGACAGCTTTTTGGTGGACAGCCACTGCAGCAGTGTGTAACCTGTCTACAGCCCGCACCCAATACCTGTGAGGAGTTGTCATCATTTTTTAGCGGCTACTGTATGCGACTGTAGTGCGCGGCGTCCATTGCAGAATCTGGAAGAGAGTGTCCTGCCGTGGCGTACACGGAGTGTGTGATAACTAAAGCTGCTGGTAACACTGCTTACTCCTAGAACGAGTGTACAGCTGCAGGGGCTGCTGGTAACGCTGCAGCGATGGCCGCTGCTTAGTTGGTGCTTTAATTTGTCGATGGTGCTGAGTGACAGTTTTTGCTGAGTCTATCGATGGAGCGTGGCGGGCATTGTGTGAGCGGGCAGATGTTCAGAGGATTAGTGCTCTGTCTGGCAGAGATTCTTTGTGTCAAATGCCTTTAGAGGCCCATTCTGTATCCTGTGTCTACAAGTCTGCATGATTTTTAGACACCTTCTTTGCTGCTGTCAATGTTGGTCTTTGCCTGTAGTTTGTTTAGTGTTTCTTGTGAGAGCCTACTCGTGCTGAATATTGCTTTAAAAATATATCCAATATAAGAATTTTGTCTAAATTCTTTTAACAGCCATCTTTTCTGATCTTTTTGATATAATTTTCTAGTGCTGTTTTATCAAATGGTGAAGCTTGATGTGGGATGCTGCTATATCTATTGCCCACATTCTAGTATATATTACGCCATGTGTTTGGTCTCTACTGCAGTGTACATGTAGGAAGAATCTTCAGAGTAGTCCCTAATTTATGGGATTGTGGTTGAAGTGAGTTGAAGGTCACTCTCAGTATTTCTCTGCCGTTGCTACAAGACAAAAACCTTCCTTTGTAATTTAGCTGTCAATGCATGGTCTTGCAGTCTTGTCGGTGTAGGTATATACTTGATTTGTGGTATTGCTCAACCCAGATTAAAGCCAGCTTTGAAGTCGATCAACGCTCGAGTGGCTGGTAAATCTTATCTTGACAACTGATGTAGATAAAGTTTACTGATCGGCTATGGCTGTCAGTTAGAATTACACTGTATGTAGCAGCATGCTATAACGCTCCCAGCTGAGGTTGGATTTTCCTCTGCTCTGTATTGTAGTAGTTGTTTACTGTAACTTGGCTGCAGATAAGTTTAACATTTTGAAATCCCAGATCTCTGCATTGCCTTTTCATGGCTTGTGAAAATTTATAATTGATGCCCCACTTTCAAGGGTAGCCTGGTTAATGGTGATGGTAGGTTTCACAAACGCTCTATGCTGTGCAGTAACTGTTGAAGTCCCTGTGTGTCTCGCACCTAATCCTGTTTATGTTTGCAGTGATCCAAACTTCAGCTTACAGTGTCTGTTATTCCCATTAATGTCAGGCTCCAATGATTCTCTGGGGCGCGGCGCAGCAGTTGTTGGCTTTAAGGGGGGCAGAGTTCTTCATTTGGAGTAGGGGGTAAAGGGGGATTTGAA
>JAQIWG010003020.1:0-18843 GCA_034695025.1 Chamaedrilus cognettii
AACATAATATTTGGAGCAAATTGATTTTATTTCATTTCATCTACTAAAATATAACAAGTTTCTTCTGCGCGAAAGGGGAGGGGGCGGGGGAAGGGCAGTGTGTGACTGACTTTCAAAGTAACAAGGGGATCCCGATCTAAGTGCATTCTTGCATGAAATAGGCCTACTACAGTTCTTGCCGAGGGCCTGGCCTTCTTTGATTTTATAACACGCTAGATATAGCCTGATAGAATGGCATAATTTGATGTCAAAGGACATAATTATAGTTTTATTTTATCAAAGGACCCTATATAAAGTTGCAGCTCTGTTAGAAAATTCATTAAAAATTTATTTATTCATATACATAAATTTTGTACACAATAATGAGTCAGTACAGAGAAAAGAGAATAGCTTAAATTTAGTTATTATGCTCGATCTCGAATATAAAAGTCTGCAGTCTGGCCTGGGCTGACACTGTGAGTAGGCCTACAGCAGCTCACTATAGATTCAGAGCAATTTTAATCGCCGTGATGATTACTAAGATGACACTTCGTTGAGTCGCTATGGCTCACTAACTACAGTGTAATTATTGCACAATGTCCATCGAAACGTTGCCCGAGCTCAGTGTAACCGAGTTGTTGAGAACCGTTAGCTTGTACTTGGTGTGCTAATCTTTACCAGTTCTTATAATTATATCTATTGATCACAGTTCTCTGCGAGAGTGCTACTAGCCATTGTGTGTGTTGATTATGTACCGGAAACAAAGAATGAAATGGGTCGTGCTATCAAACCAGGCTGGGGTTCGGTGGGGGGTGGTGGGTGAGTAGTTCACGGCTCACTGCTAGAATGCTATCGGTCATGTGTGTGTTAATTACATAACGCAAAGCAAACAATCAAATTGCTGTGTAGGCCGATACCGATCCAGGCTCAGTTCTGGCAGGCCAGTTGTGTACACATTGTGAGCCTAAGCTAGCGGTCCGCTCTGGTCGGTGATTTCGATGTTATTCTGGTCTATGATTTCCAGGTCGGCGAAACTCTACGCATATAAAGCACATACGTAGCATATAAAGCCGGTTTCAGTGTTTCACGTAGGCCCAATGCTCAACTTACTGCTCCACACAACATTCGACAATTTCTGTATACAAACCCGATTGGCAAGACTCGATCGGAGTAGGTGTGTCATCGAACTCTAAAACTAAAATAGCCGCCGAATCTTTTCCTAAATTTAATGCCACTAATTCTTTTAATATCGCTACTGTACCACTGTAGTGTATCTATAATACTAAGGTCAAGGCTTCAAAACAATCTAGGAAGAAACTTTTTTGTCGCAATTTTTGCCAACGATCACTCGTTGCTCTGGGCCACAATAATGGTTTAGGAGGTTCGCACGCGTTTGGACGCCCTGATATCTCTGCGAGCAGTTAATATAAAGATAACCATTGTTGGGCAAATTGTTTCCTAAAAACTGCATTTAGAAACTGCATTTCAACTGCAAAACAGACCACAATATATTTGAATATTAAACATCGATTCAATATACTCTATGTAAAACATAATAATATGCATGTAATCTGGACAAATTTTGCGCAGCAGCAAAACTCGCTGAAATTACATGCGCAAATGCGGCAGACACTATTTGTAATATTAAGTCCCCCAAAACAGTGAAAATTCAGTACAGCTGAAGTGCTAAATTGCTACAAAGTAAACCCATTAAAATAACATGCAGCAAAAATTTCATGTCCTAGTCTTTTATTCAGTTTCTCGAATGCATAATCAAAGCAGCAGGTTCACAGCCCAACAAGCTTCTTTCAGGACATTCGCTGATCATTTAGAAAAGTCAAGAAATATTCAGTTGCGATAGAACTCATTCACTATTCGAGATCAATAATCACAAGAGACAGAAATCTCTGCCATCAGTCTTTCATCCAGTCTTCCTGGGCCCAGGCTGGCATTGGCGTGGAATACTCCCAGTCTGGGCCCTGCAACAGTAAGAACATAAATCTCTGTCTCACCGCAAAGGCAGCGTATCAATCAAATAAACAATAACAAATTTAACCACATGGAAATTAAAGGCATCAGGTTGAGGACATCAAGTTGAAGGCATCAAACCAAAGGCAGCATCAAGTTGAAGGCAGCATCAAGTTGACGGAAGTTGAGTCCAAGGACCCGTAAAAATATGTACTCAGCTTTCGACACACACTACTGAACACTGCATGAAGTTCAGAATACGAATACATAATTCATCAAAATAATAACATACATTTTTTTTTGTCTCGAAGCCTCAAACTACAGCAAAACACCAACATAAGAAATCACAATAAATCTAAAGTCGCTGGATCCGTTTCAACCTTGTATGAGTATGCATGCAGATACATCGTCAGCTGATCGGGTTGCAGCTCAATGTACTTGGCTCTGCACTCCTTGCAGTCTTTGTCGAACACAATCCGGGACGAATCAAGCCCAAATCGCTTAGGCTCCACCCACTTCCCTTCTCTCTCAACACATAATCGTTGAGGCCCCGCCTCTATCCTCTCCACTTCAAATCCTAATTGCTTCTCTTCCGCTTTCTTCTTCCTTTCTTCATTGCTACCATAAACATCAGATTTGTGCTTTTTTGCCAGTGGGGCACCATCGTCTATTTCCGCATTTGGGGGTGTTAGAGAAAGTTGACCAGGGGAAGTTGAAGGTGGGGCATGCAGCGAGGAGTGGCCAGGGGGGCAGGCAGGCCCGCCTAATCCCTCTGTCGTTTCGATCGCATAGAGAGCATCGTTTCGATCAAGGTAATGAGACGAACTGTGGCGCTGTGTGAGATCGGCCAGCAACTAAAATGAGAAAAATTTTAACTCATTCCGGAATTACCAATAAATAAAATTGTTTAAAAATATTATAGCGCTACATATTTTAAACAATCATTCCAAGAATATTGTACAGTATTAACATTAGCTTCATGATTAAATTGATTGCTATAATAATAGTATCAAATAATTGATGCTTTAAAATGAGAAAAAAAATTTACATAATAAATTACACATGTTTCATAATAGAGTGCACAGCACATAAATCAATCAAGGCAGGTAAAGGTGAGTTGGCACACTAAATTGCACATTAATTTTCAATAGTAAGTCATTTTCAAAATAACTATGTTTTTCACATACATGTAGAAGCAATAGTAAATACAAATAGTAATACAATAGTAATGAAAAGTTGAATCATTCTGTCATTTTCACTTGCATTATAGCAGCAGCCTAGGTTAATAGAAGTCTTTACGCCATATAAAATATTAAAATGATAATTGAATAATTCGTCGGTGAATTACCAAATCGTCGGGTCGACCAAAGTCGCCGAATCTACCGCGATTATGACCCCACACGTCGCCAGTGTACACAGGATCATTTATTATGGGATACCCTGTAGCCAACACAATCTTGTTTTACGGCTAGCATAATTAATAATGACAAAGAAAGTCAGAGCTAAATAATAAAATACACGTAACTCTGTTAATGCTTATATCGCTTTTAAATGTGACTCAAATTCATAAATGAAATTTAAATGTAAGGAAAAAGAGTTCGCTCAAACAATAGGAAAGAACTTCTTTCTTTAGAACTGCTAATGCATTGGATTAGCAGTATAGCATTCTGTAGTCTTTGCTACTTCAATCCATTAATTCAGTTATAAGAAAACTGATCTTATTTGGAGAGATAAATTAATTATTTAATAGGAGTGCAAGAGCTGACCTAGATACTGGAGGTGAACTCTGATTTGATGTGTCCTACCAGTATGCGGTTTACCTGCATTAAACATTGCATCTTCAATTATGCTCAATTTCAGCAATGCATATATATCTCTTACAGTAAAGTCAAAAGTAAGTCTAACAACATTTTGTTAAGCCAATTAAAATTGTCGTTTGAAGGTTTTGGTAACAAAAAGATGATCTAAGCTATCAGTTTGTCCAGCATCTGAGACCCAATTTAAAAAAAAATTAAATTAAAAACAGATCTATTTCAATTTTTCAAATCAATCTAAAACTGAAAAGAGCGCACCGAAAGATCTATTTAAGAAAAACAAACATCTGCAAGCAGCAGTTGTCATTTAAAACGCTACATGCATATTTCTCATACACTTGAGACCTCGCAAAAAATCACATAATTTTGCATCTCATTGGTACGATCAAAAGACGAAAATGAATCCTTGAAACACCAGTTTGTAGATAGGCTCACATTTGACGACACTCGTTCGTCCATTGTAGCTCAGTCGAGTGAAAGTTGTCTTTGATTCCTTTCCCACTGGAGTCGCTCGATAAATGCCGAGTTTCTCGGATAGTGGTCCTATCGCCTCCTCACAAGCCAGCTTTCCACTGTACGCAACAACAGTCCTATTACATGCCTCTTTCGCAAACAAGTCATATAAATATAACATGTTGAAAACTAAAAAGAAAAGGTGAAAATTAATAAGTGATGTCTTCGTAGGTTAATGAACATACAACTTAAGAAATTAGAAAAAAATAGAAAACAGTTTATATGACAAAACACAGTTGTACTTAAAGCAGTCAAACAAACTAGAGTCGACACATCAATAACGGTGGTAGAGAATTCCATGGTAGGCATAAACAATAAAGAAATGATATTGAGTAATATAATTAACTGATTATTGCTATTTAATTTTCATACAAAGCGAGAAAGATCGCATTAAATATTTGACTGCAAAATAAAAATAATGGTGGCTCAGGTGGTAATGGTAAGCTAATGGTGGCTACAATTTAGTGAAGGAAAAATTATGTATATCATCTGTACTCACTCTGGAAAGAGTCCATCCACACGACACACATATTCCTTCTCCACCAGTCGATCCTTTATGTGTCGCATCATCTCAGAGGTTTTTGCTTCCGTCCGACCAAATATCAGCAGTCCCGACGTCAGCCGGTCCAACCGGTATAAACCTGAACAAACCAGTTCAAACTTCTTGTATAGCAAACCAATCACATTATCGAAGGATGGACTGTGAATCGGTACAACTTTGCGCAAACAAGAGAACTCTGCGCATGGAGATTCAAATTAAATTGACAGGATGACGTTTAGCAAGCGAAACAGTCGTAAAATAAAGGTGTGCGATCAACTATATGCCGAATTTGAAATAGGCAGGCGTCCAGCAATAAAATCCACAAAAATTAATCTACAATGATAGCGTAGGACTGCAGGGTTATTCACAGTAAAACATGAAATTTTAGCTGCACGTTATTTTTGCGGTCTTGCCTCTTAGAAATTTGACTGCACATAATTTTGTGTTTTTGAAGACTGCTACTATGGTCTATGCAGCGCTATTTAAGCCCATGCAATTTACAAAAGTTTTACCGATTCATGTAATTCGTTAAAAAAAACAAGCACGCAAAAATTTCTTCTTTTACAGCAACCCTAACCTACATAGTATTCCTATAAGAGCTAAGAACTAAACTAGGTTTTCATGTACCCCTGAGGTTGTTGTATCCATAGTCCTTGGCCAGTATGTAGAGGAGAGAGTTGTGTCGGTATCGTCCACATGGATGCACAGGGATGGAGGAAGGCTTGCTCACCACCAGCACATCAGCGTTGTCGACTAGGATCTCTATTGGTTCATCAGTCACCGGGAGCTCGTGTCTGCAAACACATCAATGCCCTGAAAAAACCGCTCTTTTAAAAACAACTGCGTTTTAGTTTTCGCTAAATCGTCGATTCATAAACTTTCTTCTAATGCAGGGATGGATGTGAATTTATAAAAAGCACAGGCACCATGGTAGTAAATTTGTCCAACATGACCAAAACTCATATTAAGCTATTTTTGATAATCGAAGACGGACAATTAGAACAAGTATCAAATTTCTTGGTATACTCACATACAGGCGATATTTGAAATAGTTAATCAAGGCTGAAGATGAACTTGACAATACAATATTGTGTACCTGTGAACACGATTCGTAACAAAGTCTCCGTTCTTGATAACATGGTCGACGTTGGTTGGTTTTCCATTTACCGTCACTCTCCCGGCCTCAATCGATTTTATCTGCGTCAAACATAACCATCTTTAGACCCGCATGGTCAGTCATTCGCTAACTAGGATAGTCCATCAGGTTGCAACCTGCAGACGAAATGCTAACAGTTTCTTTGTAATTATTAAGCATAGGTTGCATGCTGCACAGTGCAAGTACCATAGAAACAAATTTAAACGAACACAAATATATAAAAACTATGAATAATGGAGAATATCTATTTTTTTTCTTCAAGACCAACAAGATGCCTTTGCAGGTATACAAACAATATTTTGCATTCTTCCGTGTTTTAGCACATAATATAAAAGTTACAGCCCACCACTGATCATATATTAAGACTGTTACGATTATCCACAAGTGCTGAGCAGCTAAATCATGGCATAAAATCTATTTTTTACCGAAATCAATTGAATATTAAATTTGTATAGAAGCATAGCTGGAAAGCTATACCATGAAGCTAATAGCCATAGAGAAAGATCTATGCAACAATAGAAGTAGATATAAAGAAAAATCTGCGTGCTTTGTAAACGATGTCTCAGCAAAACGAAAACAATCTCTCCTATAGGATCGATAAACTCACACATTGCTCCAGTGAGTAATTCTGAAACTCACGCACAAACACGTCGACCAGTTTCTGTTCAAACCATCGGCCCTTCGCGTGTGCCGTGAAGTCATAGTGATACGGATAGACCTTCCTCAAACCTACCACACACGCAAAGCATATATATGATAAATTGTTATGGTCAATAAAGAACAATGGGCATTGACGCCAAACATGTTAGTGTACAGCTCTGGCCCGTGTCAGTCAAAGGCCGATCTTCTCAACTAAGGACACATATAAATATTTGTAGAGTAAAAACGATCTTGATTTTCATATCATACCTCTAACATTAAAATCACATGATAAAAATTTAATTCGCATACAAACTCATTTGGTTATTTATTTTCCGAATTCACAATAAATCAATTCAATTCCAAATGTTGCTAATTTAAACAGCACATTAACTAGTAAATACAAATCAGATCAAACAACCTTGAACACTAATCCTAAATTAATGCAATCCTTCAAATAAAAATAAATAGTAAGGTAAGTTTATGCCATTGAATAGTTTCGAATAGTTTCGATACCATTCTCAAAGTAGTAGTCCGTTTCCTTGAAACACTTTTCGTCAATGAGATCAATGGACTCCTGCAGCTCTCGAGTCGACTTTTGTTTGAATTGTTGAACAGGAGCCGAGCCGATCGTGTGAAGCTTCGCTTCCTTCGCAGCTTCCTTCAGCTGCCTCCGTTTCATCTGATGCAAAGCAACGCACATTTTTACACAAATGCACAATTACTGCACAGTAGCGATTTTATTTATGGGTATAAATACATGGAGTATGTTTTAATCAAATCATTGTTCAAATATCATAGCCAATAACCTTAATTAAATTTAAATCATTAATTAACACGTTAAGTGCTATAGTCAGTTACAAATTCTGCATTCCAGAAGCACAGAGATTCGGGAAAGTCTAAATGCTTGAGAAGCAGTGACAAGGAAATATACCGAATAGATAACCGAATAGATAACCGAATAGATAAGTGTGCATCTGCAGCAAATACGCTCATTGTTTAAGTCCACACGACCAAAATAATAAATCAATACATGATTAAATGTTATTTATCACTACATTTTAAAGCACTGGACAATTTGCATCAAACCTAAACAAGCTGTCACTCACTCGTTTGAAGGCTCGCTTTGACATATTGATTTCTGCACAACTCTTTTCAACGTCAGCTTCGTTCACATTTTTTGCAACCATTTCTTTCACTAGGGCTGTAGAACTATCTAAACAACCTTTATCCTCTTTGGCGCAACCCTGAATAACCTCGAAGCCATCTCCAGGGGGAATTGTTACCATGATGACATCGGCTTCTGTTGTCAGACTCATTCTAATTCTAAAAAATCCTGCTGATTGAAATTTCAGGCGCTTCGCCAAATTAATGCACAAGAACCTGGAGAATCCGAAGCCGATCGACATAGAATTAGGATGCGCTTTAATTAACACAATAATTACATCCAATTAACATTCATACAATATTTTTAATAAATCAACTTCTCTATATTAACATGCTCTATATCGTTAACAATAAACTGAATGTTTGACACTGAATTAGGCTTATTAAATTACGTAAGGAACAGTTTGTTGCTTTTGACCCATCCTATTCGAGAAAAATTCACTCTATTCGTTCAGATTTTTAAACAGCCAATTTTTTTTTCAGAGACAATTTTAAATAGAGATTTAATCTTATTTTTTATGTTCAGTTAATCAAAATTGTAGGCCTACAGAGTGACAATAAAATTATTATTGTTGAGTTTTTGACCCCACAGGGTCTTAAAACGTTATCATCACATTTAATAACTTTTACATATACAGCCTAGAAACAGCACACTACGCATGTAAGGCGAAGCTGCCCTTCGCCATAAAAATAAGCGTTAAATTCTATTGCATCAGAGAATCGACGTGTAATACAGATAGATAGCACGACACTGGACCAATCAACAGTTGCAAAATTGTTTTCAACTATGTCAAATTGACGAACACATATTTATTATGTTGACACATATATAAACCAATTAGATTTAAAAACAAATTAATTTAACGCTAAATTTCTTTACACTGATTCGCCATTATTTCAAAATTGCTCAAATATACTAAAAATGTGCGTGTAATCCAGAATATAATGTAAACCAGGACGTCATTTCCGGTACATTTTTAGTTCAGTTTGTTATCATCGATTGCTATCTAAATATTCACCTTTATTTTGCCTAACTTTATCGCTTTCTGCGGGACTGTCAACATAATTTGAGGATCACTTCTTACCTGGAAAATCTTGGTAAATAACTGGTGCGTAGTTTGTTAAAAATGCGTAAAATGATGGGAATTAATAATGTTATAATTGAGTTCGGTACCAGTTAGTACTGTATCTAGATCTGTAATAATTTATGCTTAGGCTTTGGGGAAATACTTATCTGAAGTTAATCGAACACTAATAAAAAGGGGGGACGCTACGTTTTTCGATTCGTAATGTGATTTAAAATGTCCTTGATTTTCAAACTATTTACAATATATTTAATTATCAAGTAGGCCTATCTAAGAGCTTGAAATCGACTAAAATTTGCGAAAGGGATGGGTATTTGCTGATGATTGCACAGGTTCAACTTTGTTAATTTCATACATATTTTGTGTAGAAGATGGACGAGCTGTTGAACATCCCCGTAACGCTCGTCGTCAAGGCGCCCAATCAGAAGATCGCCGATCAGACGGTTGAGTGTGCGCTCAACTGGACGGTGAGGAAGCTGAAAGAACATCTTGCCAGCGTCTACCCCAACAAACCGGTGCGTGGGGATATCTGGGCTGTTCTTATGCACTGCCTTTCTTGTTGCATGAGCAAAATCTGGATCGAGTTATAACTTAACAATCAATGCAGTTGTTTCTCACATTGTTTAAGGATATGGCTATGCATGGGTAGAACTCAGTTGTTCTTATGCATTGTTGCATGACAACGTGTTGAGATAAAATATCTGGATCAAGTTATAACTTAAGTTTCAATCGATGTACATGTTGTTTCTCATATTCTTCAAGTTCGTTTGTTGCTAAAATAGTACGGTACAATGTCTTTCAAAAATATTACAGCCCGAACCCAGAATGCAATGGGTGAGAAACAACACCATCCTGAGCAGAATTTGTGGAAAAATAGATGCTTGAGGAGAACTAAGCTGTTCTTACAGACAGTTGCGTGAAAATGTTATAATATTAGGATAAGATTAAGTTACAAAAATGCCAGTCAATGCGTGACTGCGCGTGAGCCATGGTTAAGATTGATTCAGCCATGGTTGATACGTGCTGATTGGTCAATATTGTTTTTCTCAGATGGAGAACCAGCAGCGAATCATCTACTCGGGTCGGCTGCTTCAGGATGACGTCACGCTCAAGGAGGTCCTTAGGCAGGTACGTCAACCAATGAAAACTCTTCCCGTTGACTAACTTTGTTTTGTTTTATGAATGTGAAGCCTCTTGAATTTATATGTTTAGTAGTCTGAAATGTGTCAGTTAAAGAATTGAACACCATTGGCCTAAAGTTGCTTGCATTTATAGTTGTTGTAAAGGAAAATAATAGAATTTAAAAGCTTAAATTGAATGGAATAATTGAGGAGTGATAGGCCATTTCCTTATTACTGTTGCAAATTTATCAGAGTAATTTTTAAGTTTTACGACAACAATACTGTGGCTATGTTCTTCTATGACATAGATTTCTAGCGGCTTCTAAAGAAGGCTTTTGGCTAAATTTAAGTAACTGGGCGGGAAAATTATTGCTTACCTGATGTAAAGTATTATTTGTGAAAAAGTGCTATGCATTGCAAATGACGGACTCTTACAAATGAGTATGTATTATGTTGTGCAGTACGAGCCGAATCAAACAATCCACACGGTTCACTTGGTGTGTGCGCCGACGACAGAAGCCAGCAGCCAACCACCCACAACACTCACCCACACTGTAGCTTTGTCTTCTTTCATCGTTAGGCTTGGTTATCACGTTTTGCAGTTCTATTCTACTTAAATATAAATTGTAATTGTTTGTGTATTTTGTCAATTCGTTCGGTCATGTACTGATATGAGAAAATGAGATTGAGGTTAGGTTTAGTAATTAGGATTATTTGTTGCTTAGGGCTCTGTTAGGGTTAGTTTACGGTTTCTATTTAGAGCTAATTTAGGGTTAGATTTAAGTTTAGGTTCTGTTTAGCCTGTGATTTCCCCGTGTTAATGCGTGATCAAAATGATCGCCGAAACTTTTATAAACATGAATATGCTTACCGACCTTTTTTTGTCCAATCTGTTAATTTCCATGTTTTCACACAGGTTTAGACGTGTGAGCCCTGATGAGGACTGCTGGAATAACATGAAATATTGAAACAAGTACCAAAACAATATGATGACAGAGGCATCATCTTTTTTTTAGACCCTGGCAGCGGGGGGGTCGAACACCGGCTTATCTTCCGCTGAGGGCCTTCGACATCGCCGCCCCCCCACCAGCGAACAAGCAGCCCCTTCCCCCCCAGCCCCTACCCCCAGCCCCGGGGCTGAGCCCACACAACCCGGGCTCTACAGCCCACAGCCCTGGGCCACGGCTGCTCAGTATTCGTATCCTGGGTGAGTGCATTTGAATATTTAATATAGTTTTCTGAATATAACTCTTGTTATGACTCTTGAATATTTTATATTAGTTGAAGGCGTAATGATATTCAGATAATATTTTGACTGCCGGTGTGTTGTGAAAGCTTTCTTGTAAAAAAGGTGTTGCTTTAGTTAATGTATTGTGTTTGTAATAATAGTGCTCTAAACTAGAAGTTTCAGGATATTGTGACGATTCTTGTAATGCTGACGTGTTAAAAAATAATAAATCCTTTGCAAAAACATTGAATGTATGCAAAACATCTATTTTATTGTAGAAATTATGTTTTAGATATCTTCCATTAGATTCGAGCCAATTGATAAATATCTGGAAATCTTACTTGCTTTGAATTTAACAAAAATAAAAGCCTCTGTGCTGGGCCTAAACAACAATTAATGTCAGCCTTGACGTTGAAAACATAAACAATTCTTTTTTGTTTCCATTTCAGCACTGCATATTACCCCCAGCCATACAACGGTTACAACCCCTACGCACAGCCCGGTTATCCAGCGGGATTTCCAGCAGGAATTCCCGACGCGACGGTGTACGGTCAGATGCTGGCAGGGGCTGCGGGGGGCATGGGGATTCCCGGCGTGGGGGGCATACCAGGTGCCGGGTACAGCGCGGATCAGATGATGTGGATGCAGCAGGCTTACACCCAGTACCTCACTCAATACATGCAGTAGTAAGTGTTAAAAGGATTTTTAGATGTGATGGGACTGTTTGTAAGTTATCTTAGATTGTGAAGTGTGTGGTTGGGGTAATTGATGACGACATGCAGGTATTGTTATGCACGTCATAGTAAATATAGAATTATTTTTTTCTATTTATTTTGGTTAGTTACACCGCAATTTATGCCTTTAGGCCTACTGCTTCTGTTACTTTAACTACACTGTACGTGATTTTAGCTTGTGAATACTTAATACAACGATTGAACCGATTACTGATATTTACAAGTAGGTATAGAATCGTGAGAAAATTTGAAGGTTTTATTATAAATTCTTACCGGTGCTTTAAGTTCGCAATATTAATAACTGTTAAAATTTAAAGCATTATTTTACATACATTTAAAAATAATATATATGATAATTTATAATTATTTGATTTACTATTACATAAAATTTACATTCATAATTATTTGCGCAGTTACCAGCAAGGCGTGCAGCCCAGTACGCCCCTTCTAGCGACAGATGCCCAAACCCAGCCTCTGGCCTTTCAGAACGTTGCTCCTGCCAACGCGCCCGTACCACCGCCGGCCAATGCCGCGAGACCCGCTGCAGCAAATCAGCCGCAAGCTGTGCGAATGAATGCCCAGGGCGGACCAATGGTGGATGACGATGAAGACGAGCCGAATCGCGATTGGCTGGACTGGGTGTACACCGCAATCCGATTCGCTATGCTGCTGTGCATCCTGTACTTCTACTCAACACTGTCTCGCTTCATCATGACGCTGTCGCTCGTCGGCATCATGTATCTGTGAGTCTTCTTCTTCTTTTCTTCTTCAATATTTGTTCTTAATAACTTCTGGAATGACAAGTTGATTTATTCTTGGTAGTCCATGTCAGAGATGGCGAATCAGCAACGCATTGTTTATATTTATTTTGTATGACAGCACTGAACGCTAGCCATCACTACACAGAGTTGCATACCCTGCACTTTAAAAAAAAAAAAAAATTGTATTGCTTTATTGCTATATATTCTGTATTGCATTTATACGATGTAATTCACTGTTGCATAAGCGGAAAATTCGGCCACAAAACGCGCGTGTATTGTCTTAGTTCAAATTCGATAAATAAAATCCAAACTATGACCCCTTTTTTAAATTTCAACCTTGATAAGTTAAAAACTTCTCTCATTTTTGTGCGGTGTTAAAAATTGCTGGTAATGATCTCCTGAAGTAGCTTGCTAACTAGAAGCATTTACATGCACTTCAGATATCAGGGAGGATGGTTTAGAGCAAACAGAAGGGCAGGAGCATTGCCGGCACAGCAGCAGCAGCCGCAGCAGCAGCCGCAGCAGCAGCCACAGCAAGAGGTGGTTGTGGGTGATAATATTGAGACATTATGTGCTGAATAATTTGAAGATGATCTAATTATGCATTTCCGTTATAGCTTTTTTCTTTTTATATGATCGTGTCATCATTATTTTTATATTATTTTGAATAAATGAATTTTTGTCACTTTCTATTTATTACTTTTTATTTTATTTCTATTAGTTTTATTGTATTATTTCTATTTGTCGCTCTCTATTTAGGCCCGTATAACTTTCAGGTTGATATGCATTTGTTAGGTTTACAAGCTTGGACCAGCGCTTATGGCTACCGTAGTGAATGTTCGTACCATTAAAGTTGCTGTAAGGTTCAATATTACTTTCTTATGCCTTTTAAAGGTTCTCTACTAAATATGATCAAATATTATCAGGGTGATAATAATTTAATTTGCTTCTCCATTGTTTGAGTGGTCAGCTTTTCTGGTACATTTCAGCCGGCGCATGAAGCAGCAGAAGCAGCAGTTGAAGAGGAGGATGGTTCAAACCCCGCTGACCCCTCTAGCACAGAACTACCCTCCCCTGCGACCGAACCCAGGCGTCCCGGAACGCTTGCTGTGGCGTGTAACTTTTTTTTTGCTTTCTTTTCTTCCCTTGCTCCGCAACCCCCGCCGGCTGTTAACGCTAACTAGGATCACTTGGCTACAGCGAAGGAGAAAGTGGGAAGGGTGCTAACATTTGACCAAACTATTTCCGGTAATGGGCTTTCCAATTCGGCTTTGATGCAAAATTTGAATTATGTTTGCAAGCATCTTAAAAAGGTGTCAAAAGTTTTTTTTACAATTTCTTTGTTTTTTGAAGAAAAGAAAAAATTAACTTGTGAAGAAAAGGAAAAAGATAAAAACTAATTTTGGCTAAGATATAAATAATTTATTTTTGGTAGAACATAAAATGGTGAGTAGTAGTTTTTTAGGGACACCTTTTTCTTTGCTATGTACTGTAGATAGGATTATCCTTGAGAGTGTATCGATCAGTGGGTTTAAATTCTCTCCGTCATAGATTATCCTGTGCAATCTCTAGTTGAAATAGTTAGACATTCTAAAAGACTTTGGCTTGAAAATAGATTAAATAGATATTTTAGTGACTGTAAGCTGGATCAGGATAAAACTTTCAACGGCATTTAGCGGTTGCCGCAGTTGGCGTTTATTTATGTTGCATCGCTTGTTTTGGTTGTCTGTGCTAGTGGTGTAGTGGCAAAGGTTACTGCAGAGTTAAACAAGGTTGGTGTAGCTATGGAGTATGAATGCTTATTGTTGAGTTTGATTACAGATTTTTGTAACTGAGTAAAGCATGGAGACTTGACGAAACAGTTGTATAGTGGATTCTTACTGCAGTGGTAAATATTGAAGCGTTTGAGAAAACGCCCAAAGCCGCAGAATCTGCTTCGTGCCTAAGCGATCATTTAGATATTTTTTTTCCGTCTAGAATTGTATTATTGTTGAGACATTTCTGTTAGCAATAAGAAGGGTCTTTGGCTGGAATAAGTTCTGTTAAAAAAATGATGTTCAATAGCGTGGTATGTAAAATGGTTCTTATTGCCTAGAATAGCAATTTACCTGGGGGGGGTTGAATTTTAAGGACCGTATGTAGTATCAAAGACTCTTACGGTCCGGTTCTGTGTAAGAGAATCACCTCAGAACCGCTCACCTCTCTTTAGTCGCCTTTTACGACTCACCCAGGGAGCACTGGGCTGCAAGTTTATTATTTGTTTCCCAACTCGCCAGGGTAGGAATTTATCTCGTAATTAATGTTCTCAGATTGTATATAATTATATGACAAAATAATGGTGTATGATATCACTTCTGCCTTGTGAACTGTACACAGCATTAACTTTAGATTTTTGTGGGTTATTCATTATAACTATAGATGTTTAGTTTACAGGATAACACTACTGGGCCATGCTGTATGGCTGCTGTCAATCGACCTAGTGATTACTTGTAGTTTGTCATTTCCTACGTGGTTCACAAGGTGAATGGATTTACTAGTAGTTTATTTGTATAAACTTGCATGCAGATAGTATGTAATGCTTGCGGTTTTTGGGATATATGTTAGTTAAATTTTGCATTTACTTGGATCCATGGTGTCGCTATGCGAATTAATAAATTCATTTTTTTCTTCAACCGTTTTGCTTTAGTTAAAGTGGCTTCTTGATGCTACTACACTGCCCTGTGTATCTGTATGGTATATATACTTGTGAAGCCTATCAAGCCAGCTCTTTAACGGCTTCTCTGATTACTTGTATATACCTATGAATGAAACGTAGAAAAATAAATAAAAACAGCAAAAATAAATATGGAAAATATCAATATAATGTTACTTGATTGTACTGATCTTCAGCTAGCAATAATTTCTGAATTTTAATCTGCTCGTTGTTGAAACTTGTATTAATTTTTCAATTCTGGTTAATGGTTATTCACTTGTGGTGGAGTCGAAAGTGTTGCTTTTCAGTTTATATGCATAATATATTTAGCTAGCATAACAGTGGCACTGTCAACTTTTTCTGTAGTTTTCTGAAATTCAGTTAATGAAATGTAACGCAGCAAAAATGCTCATATATTAACATTAATCGTAGCCCAGCAATGAATATATTTTGTTTGAAATTTTGTGTGAAAAATGCAGGCTATGTTTGTTTCATGCTAAGCAATAATGTTTGCATCATTGTGACTACCGTATGAACACTTCAATGCACCGTACAGTGATTTAACAGCGATCAGAAATGCTACTTCGCACTTTTCACAAGTGTGGCGTACACAACATCTTGAGACATGTATTCGTGCAACAAAAAAGGAACAAGCATAGATCACAGGCATTATGATGCAAGGTAATATCTAAACCAGCTGTTGACATTTTGTCGACGGCAAATGGCAAATGGAATAAAATGTGGCTTGTGGTGAAGTGTGAAGCAACATTTGCTTATGGTGTATAAATGATGATTGAGGTGCTAATTATTAAGTTTTTCCAGTTTCAAAACGTATTCTTTATTGCACTCTTCACTCTACTATGTATTTTAGCATACAATGGACTCTGGATATAAATTATAGTATATTTTCCATTCACAAAATGCCTTGTTACTGTTCGAATTGCCAAATTTGAATACTTGTTTCAGTTAGTTTATGAGCTTTATTTTACACCCACAAACACGGCTATTTCATTCACTCTCGAGCATGACTTGAAATTTTCACTAATGTTGGAGATTAATATCGCTTACTTATATCGGACAGTGTAATGAAAGTCCCAGATTTGTAATCTATCAATTGAGAGTTTTGTTAACTACGATTTTTTGTCAATAATTTTGTTGATATGTAAACGCTAAATTGAGCGATGGAGACATTCGTCAGAGTTGCTTACTTTTTATCAGCTCAGCAATGGAGCGAGTTTTGAAGCATAAATTTATTCTAGCCAATATCCTAAGCTTGACGTAAGGGTAGTCATTTACGTAAATATTACCATAATCGGTATAACTACATGAAAAAACCATTCAAGCTGAAAACGGTCAGAAAATAAACGATTATGCTTTTGATTCTCGCTGCTGGACCTGTCAAATTGTAAATATATGTAAATGTAATAAAAATGCATATATATTCTATATAATATACAGCAAGATCTGTTGAATTGTGAGTCATATTTTATTTGTATTTTCTCTAGGATGGTAGAATATTTTACCAAATATTTCAGTTAACTTGCAGAACTTTTACTAAATCAACAGTCCAAATACTATATTCGCATTATTAAATATTTTCAAAACCAACATCGAAAGCCACAGAACTATTACATTATCTATTTATATCACGTTCCTCCCTTATCCGTTACAAAATCCAGCTCACATCGTTTCCACACGCCTATTCCATTTCTCTATCACTGTCTGCGCCATGGTGCACCAAGATGGTTGCACACGCTCATTTCTCTGCGGTGGGTGGCGCTAGATGGCGCAACTCGCTCATGTACAGCGACGAGCTCACTTCCTGCAGCTGTTCGCGCGGGTCTATGTGCACCATGCCGTTAGTAGCAGCGAGTCGCGCCGCCGCGCCGAGCAGACCAAACAGCATGCCGTACTTGGCAACCTGCACACAAAGATCAGATTCAATTAATGCTTAGAAAACTAATTGAACCTAATCAACCTAAAACCAAATTAAAGCTGCAACCTAGGCACCAATAACACATCGTAGCACTAATAAATACTATTTTTTAAATAATCAAAATTAAACTTTAGAACACCATTATTTAATATGACGCATTACATTATAAGAAAGAAACAAGAATTAAATCAACAGCTTCGTGGAGGACCCTGAAAGCCAATTCTTAACATTTAGCTTAAAATCTAACATTGAACACAGTGAGTAGTGATACTAATTTCAAGATTTAAAGAGCAATCAACGTGACCAGTTTGAATTTTGTGTATTCTTCCTTGTAGTTTTGTGTGTAGCACAAGACTATAATACAGTCCGGTTCTGTGCAAGGGAGATCGCACAGAACCGCTTCCCTTGTTTAGTCGCCTTTACGACTTGCCCAGGGAGCTCTGAGCTGCAAGCCAATTCTCTGTTCCCCGGCCTGCAGGTGGTCAGTTTGAAGGTTTTCACACTGCGGCCACTGAGCTGATCAAAGTTTCGACAACACTTTCTTCAATTCTGATCCAGCTTCACTGAAAAAATTTCAATTATTTTACTTCAACGACGCATGTTTTAACACTGATCTCCAGTGATACCACTGCTTGGGATAATCACTAGATTAGGGGATATTCAGCAAATGAGATATTCAATTTGCAACAAAATTTCCAGATTTCTTGGGAAATTTCTTTTCAAATGGGCACATTTCATAAAAAGAAAAATATTTTGATATATTATGTAAAGAAAAGCAATCCAGTGATTTTTTTGCCAAGATCTCCAGAATGTAGGGATATCTCGTTTTTATATTGATCAGCAGTGGCACTTGTAACTGGTAACTGTGTCAGAACAATCGCATTACCAACACTGTTATCAAGCCAAAATAAAATATCCCTAGATTCTAGGTATCTCATAAAAATATTCCTATACTGCAACTCTGTTGGTCACTGCTAGATTACCTTGCCCATGTGATGGGTCGTGCAGCCCAGCGCCATTCCCGCCACCGCACCGCCGATGAACCCGTTCGACACCGGGGACTGTCTGCCGCGCGTCTCGTCCATCAGACAGGTCGTTGACGCAAAGGTCGCGCCGATGAGCGCCGCAGGGAACACGTACCGAGCGATCGAGCGACCGGTGATCTCGAGTAGTGATACGCTCGATGTGTAGTTCTGCGCCAACACCACCGACGTCCCGATACCTGGTCCCGACCAACAGCAGCTATGGTTATTCTTTGAAAAGCACAACGACTAGGGGATTATAATTAAATACATGAAACGCGACCATTAAAATTGCGTTCGGGCCCCGTTTGAAGTCTATTTTACGAATAATTTAAAATATTTGGTTCAGAAAAAGTAGAAGCCATAAAGCAAGTATAAATGTCGTATGCACGTTTACTCCTAGCCAGTGCTCTGTACTACGCCTTTAGCTAATTCTTGCATAGATGTACTACTTAGTGTCTACCCGTAATTTTGCTGGGATCCAGTC
>JAQIWG010003021.1:0-18841 GCA_034695025.1 Chamaedrilus cognettii
GCATGAACTAATTTCAGAGTTCGTGTCAAATTATCTCAGGTACAAACCCTGAAAAAATTAGGCCAAAATATAAAAATGTGGAGAAGTTATCACGATATCGCTAGTAACACGTTTTTTTATGACTCACTCTATACATGCTACAGCTAGTTCATTGATACCTATCAATTATAGTCGTATGGTTTTTTTGCATATCGGCGTTGAGTTTCTTATTTATAAATTGTGTTGAATATGTGTACTGAATCAGATCTGTGCTTTCTTGATCTATTCATTGAAGTGGTGCTATCGGATAACTTTAGTATATTTGAACTGCTTAGATTTAAATGCATTGACATGCCATTTTAAAATAAATGATAATTTTAAAGAATGGAAAAAATATTTAATGTCGATTCAATTTTTATACACAATAAACCTATAAAATTGGATCGACATTTAAATGCTTATTTAAAACTTCTAATTTCACGTTCCTACTTTTGCGTCCAGGAACGTTCAGCCTACATAGATGAGTGGGTCTGCTTATAATTAATTTAATGGAGATTGAATAGTTCTGTTTTGTGAATAAGTTGTCATATTTGGCCACTCATCGTTATTTGGTACAGTGCAACGTTTTTATAGATAGATCCTTATAGATAGATCCCTTCTTACGATGGATCCCTTCTTTCACTAGCCGACTAGGATGATTGGACAAAGTAGTATTACACATTGTAGCCTTATAGGTAATACATGTAGGCCTAAGTATTGATTGGCAATGACAAATTGGCAAGAAGTAGAGCAATATTGTTTCAAACAAACAAAATTATTTGTAGAGCGTGCTACGCCAGGGGCGCCGGAACGTTTATGTTGTTGGGGAGGGGGCAAAATAGTGCCGTCCTGTAAGTCTGACCACGCCAGAGACTTTTACTGCGACCGGGGGGGGGGGAGGGGGTGCTCTACAAAGAAAGTGCTCTAAAAAGAAAGTGCTGACGGGAGATTTTTTCTTTCATGGGGCTATGCAGGGGGCCACCCCCCTGCCCTTAACCCCGCTACCGCCCCCCCGTTCCAGCGCCACTGTGCTATCCAGATCCTTTTTCAAAACTGTAATTTTTAGTCCACTTAATAAGAAACATTCTATCGCACAGCACAGACAAACCCGGGATTTTGTTAGAAAAATAGCAACTCGCAGTTATATAACAATTTTCAGACAATATAGTCATTAGATAGCCTACAAATGGATCAAGAAAGGATCCTATATAAAAAGTTAACATGTAGACCTTCAATGATACAATTTGATAGTTAAAGTAACAGGATGAAAGTAGGTCAGCAGGGTTAAGTTTAGTAGGTCCTGCTAAACTTAACCCTGCATAACCTACTTTTAACATGTTCCTACAGTTGTTACAGTCTGGAGCAGTACGCCAAAAATAACGATTTGATGCAACTTGTTCGTCCAATTTGAAACAAGCAGGCGTAGCATTACGCGCCAAATCGACTGTAGTGGTGCAAGACTACATAGCTTTTAAAGGGTGAGCATTTGTGCTACGCCTGTCATACAAGAAGCAGACGTAGTGCTACGCATGTTTTATCACGGCAAAACTTAACCGTGGGTTACGCTATATGATCTTATTCGCTACAAAAGCCGTTAAACAAAATCAATGTTCACTAGTCTCTCTAAATTCTTGTAAAAAATTAAGTGATTTACAAATTGTTTCAAAAGACAATGCCGAAAAAATAATGAGGAATGCTAACAGTTTAGTTACGTAAATAATTTAATTGCTATTAGGCTAAGGTCACCGGATACATGCATGCAAGTACAAGTTAGAAAAATGTATTATGAGATGCAAAAGTATTCTTTCCAATGCTAAAGCATTCTTCAAATTTCTTCTTAAGACTGATTCCATTCAAGCCAGGCTAACACAAAGCGTTTACAGAAAGGCTTAAGCTGTGGAATGTCCGTCACATTGACAGAAGCGATTGAATATACTAATTATATTCTATCCAGAACAAAAGAATAAAGATTACATCCCTCAATCTTAACATGATCTTTTAATTCAACAACCTTCAAAGTAAATAATTATCCAATAAAATACATCAAATTTTATCATATTGCAAGTTTTTTGACCACAAATACTGTAAAACCTGAAATTTTTGTGTGTACGCAATTTTGTAAATTTAGCAAATTTGGCAAATTAGCCAAATTACATGCAGCAAAAATAGAGCTGCCAAAAGCTGCAGGACTGCCCACCTATAATGGGCGGTCCTCAAAAACGCAAAAATTAAGTGCAGCAAAATTTCTGAGAGGCAAAACCGCCAAAATAATATATGTAGCAAAAATTTCAGATTTTTCACTGCAGACAAAATGGCTTGAACAAGGAGCATAAAAAAGTAAATCGTCATGACATAAAACTGAAGATTGAAACGCTAGGCCTAACTGTCAATGCGCCAAAGCTAAAAATTACTTATGAGCATTTTTAAATTGACACTTTGATCACAATTTTTGGAAATCATAGCAATGGCACTTTCTGTATTTTTGAGCAGTTGCAATACTTCTACGCGTTAAAAGCAGGAAGATTCACAGCCCAGTCCCCGGCAAGCTGCGGACAAAGAATTGATGTATGCTATTATACACGGTTCTTAAACGCCACAGAAATAGTAAAAATCCTAGTGCAACACAGTTAAACTAGCGTCATATATAATAATGGGCAGCTCCTCAAAAATGCATAAATTAATTGCAGTTAAATTCCTAAGAGGCAAAACTGCAAAAGTTACATACAGCAAGAATTTCATGTTTTACAGTACAGAAAACATTTGTTTTAGATTAGTCCGTCAGAGCCCTTTCTGCTGATTGCTTGACTTCGATTTAAGTTTGATTTAGTTTTGTGGTCCAAACTAACCAATAAAATTATTTGATATAATTCTCTCATATTTTCATTGGATAATTCGGACTACAAAATTAAATCACACTTAAATCGAGGTCGAGCAACCAGCAGTTAGTGATTAGGTTGCTAGAACGTGCATCACGACATCTTATGCAAAAATGCGCCACAAATAATATACAAGAATGACACAATATGGCGAGATTATACAATTGATCACAATTCGGTTATAAAACATTTGGAAGCAAAATGGATTATACAAAAATCTAAATAGAAGAAATTGACAATTCCCTGTAGTTCCTGAAACATTATACGTGCTCCTTACCCATTAAAAACATCACTCTACAGATTTTTAGCTACCTGCAGCGTGATTCCGGAATGCACTATAAAATAAAATAGATTGTTTCTACATTCTATTGCCTTAGGGCCAAGCTAGGTTAGGAATATATTTGACCAATTGCTTTTAGGTTTAGATAGGGGTTAGGTTTAAGATACGCACAGATAGGGCTCGGCCTGGGTTTTAAAAAACATTCGCCACTTTTTCGCTATAATTTTTTTCGCCAAATGCTTGTGCAATTTTTTTTTCCTAAATTAAAAATTCGCAGACAAACTACTGCTCAAGTTAATCAATCTAGCAGAGCAACTTAACCGGTGGACATTACTGAATATATTTAACAAAAAATTGGCATTCATCCGTGAAGCACAACTCCATTTAGTATTGGAGAAAAAATCGACTGCAAAAATTCGCCAATCTAAAAATAAAATCGCCACTTCTGATTTTTTTTCACCAGCCAATTTGGCTCTAGGCAGGCCGAGCCCCGCTTACACGATAAATTTGACCGATTGTTTGTAGTTCAAGGTTAGAATAAATTAGCAGAAAAATCTAAGAATACTTAGCAGCAGAAACCACGTTGCGAGTAGCTGCACTTGCACACCGGCGCGTCTGATTACTTCACGTTCAAGGGATAGTTCCAGACGACGAGACAGATATCGACCAATCACACAACGTCATCTAAATCCGATTTCCGTATTTGGCCTTGTGAACAATATTCCCTCTACGCCAAAACGTCTGCGAGCAGGCAGAGACAATTGCGCACGCAATTTAGTAACTCGTGGCGAATTTTTTTTTGCACTTTCTGATTTTTTTTCTCGTGCTTTTCTTCATGTGATATTGATAGGACAATAATGAATTCTTCTTTAATATTGACTATTCTATTGCTAAGTTTGACCATTCTATTGGAATAACATGACAAAATATAAAAATGCATGGAAAAAGATGTATGATTAAAAAATGCGTCAACTGTCCTATGTTACGATTTATTAGTCCATGGCCCAAATGTTAGTGTGAAGCGTTCAATCAAAAATTGAGCTCTGTGCACTAAAATTCGAGCCGTTAACTAATAAATGTCTTCAGCGTCTCTGAAATCTGTGCGCGGCCGTGCATGCACGCATCTTGGAGGGAACAATGCTTATGAATATTTTTCCTAGTCGCATTGATCTCCTAAGCATACCGACTGGAAGCAGCATTGGCAATAAAATACCAGCACAACCTAAGAGATCGACTATGAATAAAAATGTTTATCTAAAATCAAAGCAACAAAATTGCTGGGCCTTGGTGTTCAAGCAGTATTGCAATTCTCAGTATTGAGCATAAATCAAATATAACTTGTTAAAAAGCGATCAGATCTGCGGATGTCAAGCGAATTGCTGACAATCTTATCTCAGGGGCATATTCTCTCAGTCAGCTGTTTCTGAAAACATCAAGCATAAAGTTGTTCAATTAGTAGCTAGTAGTTTAAAATATACTGTAAGTGCAATTCAAGAGAAAACATTAGAATGATTACAGTGCCTAAGGCTAAGTTACATAGTTATTTGTAACGCGAATATGAAATCAATGGCTATTGATCAGGTTACGAGATCGTTTTGATTGGGCTATGATACAAAGCATTACCCATAGGGTTATAGCAATCGTTATCGATATGGTCATGATATCAGTGAAATTGAGTGAGTTATAATACTAAATGCTTTACAGCCACAAAAGCAAGAGGCTGGATGCATTTAAATAAGTTATCTGGGTGTTGAAAAACATTCGCCAAAAGACTTTTTCGCCAGGTCGTACTTTTTTCGCAATATTTTTTTAGTGTACCCTCCAGTGCACTGGAATATATAAAATTTGTTGCTCTATTCATCACCATAGAGCCAGTAATTGAGCTTCTAAGAATGGAGGATGAATAAAAAAAATCGTCAAGGGCTTCTGTCAAATGGAAACAAAATTCACCAACTGCTCAAGAAATCTTTTTTGCTGATTTTTCCGACTAGCAAATCTAGTACTGGTTACAAGTATCTAGATTGAAGTCACCACGCATGGAGATATATTCTAGGCACCCGCTAACCATATTTTTGAAGCAAAGCGATGCTGAATTTGTAATTTTCTGGCATGAAAAGAAAAGATTTCCAGTACACTTTTACGGTGTTAAGTCAACAGACAAAGGGTTAAGGGCAGCGGGCGATGCCATTTTGATGTTTGTGCCAGATGCGATGACATGCGAAACCACAGCATTAATGCAAAAAAAATTAAAAAGTGCCACTCAACAGTCAATACTGACCAGTGGTTCTAGCTCCTTTTTGTCGATAAGACTGAACTCTGAGACAAAGTAATAGAAGTGCTTGTAGCACGTGTTCACATGCGGCTCCTGCAAAGCACACCAGCCAGCCAATCACGGCATTTATAATGTCAGGTAGGTCATCAAAAAAACACGCTTCTAGTATCGTGCTGATCAATCACTGCATCGTTTACAGAAAATTTTCAAACGATAATTGATACTAGGTTATAAAGTCGCTGACCAAGCCTTTGGTTAGTAGTGAAAGTCCGCTATTAATCTCATTATTTTAAATTTGCAAAGAGCAATAACCCTACAGTGTACAACTGCCTGAGTCATGTTTCACAACTTTGCTCATTCGTGCATTGTCTGCCAAGAAAACTAACATTGCCCCAGGCATAGGCGTTACTATTACCAATTTCCTATTATCAATTATTATCAATCATATTATCCAATTTCTTAGCTGGCAATCCGAAGAGAACTTCCCTGCGGTTGAAGTGTAACCCGCCCGGCCCGCTTACCGCTCCGATGCCGACAAGCTTGTCAAAGTGGTGGATGTATATGTGAACAAAGACTCGAAACAGTCGCGTCATGATCTTCTTCACACTTGGGATGTAGTTCTTGGGGAAGGCCATCCCTGCACCCGCAGCACAACTATCAGCAACCAATGGAATGACGACAGCCAGGGTTAAACTTACGAAACATGGGTAGCATCACGCCTGCTCTTTCTAAAACAGACTATGCAACCATGGTGTCATACACCTACACGGTTTTTAAAGGCCTTTTAACATTGCGTAGGCCCACATCAACGGTCAACTCCGTAGACTGGAGTGAAAAAGAATAGCCCTGCAGCCCAGAGCTCCCTAGGCGAGTCGTAAGAGGTGAATAAAGATGGGGGAGTGTTTCTTTAACTAACCTCCTTTTTTATCGTGTAATCTGTTAATGTCCACGTTTTCACACAGGTTTACACGTTTTCGCCCGCCCTGATTACGACTGCTAGAGCTGGGTTTTTACGGCCGGATGCCCTTTCTGACGCCAATCAAATAAATAATTATCTGGCACGGGATTAGCAGCTAGCGACACTTGTGTGTTTAACAGCCTTGCTTAAGGGCCTGTAACGCATGATTTCATAGTTGTTGCGGCGCCGGAGTCAAACCCAGGTCATCTGGACTCCCAACGCGTTAACCTGAAGTCCAACGCGTTAACCACTACACCACAGCGCCTCGCCTTTGCTTGGCCCTAAGGCACTGAATCACATCACAGTCATAGAGGTGTCACTGCGGAAACCATTAACTGCTGGACCACGGTCATAAATGTAAATAACAACAACAAGTGAAATATATTGGCTATAATAGTAGCGCGCTTGTTGTCAGTTTCGGTGTTCCAAGGCGTGATCAGAGAGGACATTTCAGTAGGACACCAAAGGGTTATTTCAGGGAAGGGGTTGAAGGCGGGGATGGATTAATGGCGGGAATGGGTGATACATGCAGGAGCGGGGTGATAGTGGGGAAGGGAAAAATACAGGAATTGGGTGACCGCGGGGCCGGTGTGCCTACCGACGGTGACGGGAAAGAGGTCAGTGTTGTTGATCTGCTCTTCCACCCAGTCCATCAGCAGCTCAATGTACTGCGGCGCGGGGAGCTTCGTCGGCTTCTTGTACCGCGCCCCGTCACACCAGTGGTACTCGTATCTAGAGTACCGCCACACCAGTGGTACTCAAAATGCAGGGTAATATCACACAGTGGTACTCCTACTGACACCGTCATGTATTAGTCGCATTCAAATCTAGGGTGCCGTACAATCACCCTAGTAGTACTCAAATCTATGGTACCATCGTATCAGTGGAACTCGTATCTAAGTGAAGCTTCTCACACCAGTGGTACTCATATCTAGGGTAGCGTCACACTAGTGATACTTATATCTAGGGTAGCGTCACACCACTAGTATAATTAAACCTCATTATTATTAATTAAGTCATTCATGAATAAGATTGTGAAATAAATACTACAGTATAAATTTTCCCAAAAAATAATGTTATGTTTATGTTTACATTTAATTAAAATTAACATAGCATCATGTCAAAATACAGGCCTCTAAAAAAAAAAAAGTGCGTTAAAAAAAATGGCAGTGAACTTACTTAGGTCCGCCAGACATGATGGGACACGTCTGCTCGTTGCAGAACTCACACACGACGCCGTAGATAACATTGATGCGATTGAAGAAATCAACGACTGCGCGACAACAAAACAAAAATTAGCACAAGAGTCTTGTGAATTTAACGTCACAATTTCACATCACATTTGCAATCAATTGCCGTACGGTATGACATCAATGCTGCAGCGTGTATGCACGTATAAACAAAGATATTCGGCTACAGCGAAATGTGTAGATTTACCAAAAAAAATCACAAAATACCTCAATTTCAAGATATTCAAGCCATCAGCCACTTGAGAAGAATCATTGGATATCTTAAATTTCACAAGACCACAAAATCATTAGTCCTACTTTCTGCACATGTAGACTAAATCCAACATTACTTGAACTCTTTAAATCAACCTGTTCAACTCATTGTATTTTAATCAAAACAGCCTACACTTAGGGCTGGTTTCTCCGACACGGATTTAATGATGATTCAGGATTTAACCCACCTTTTTGCATAGGCTAAATCCTGAACCACCATTAAATCTGTGTTGGAAAAAATAGCCCTTGGTGTATTTGCTTTGATTGATATTGCTTGATTGATCGTTGTTTGATTGACGATTGATTTGATTGATGAAAATCAAATAAAAGCGCTTGCCAAGCAAAGAATGTAAGTGTAGGTTGATAGATAGACTTATCTTAAGCCATACTAACAATAGTCACATATATGTCTTATTTAACACATCAATATAAATGATTACAATTGATGATGACAAATGATTAAAACAATCAATACAATGAATAGAGGCCTAAAAGCACTAGCATGCATTGTGAAAGCAATTATCAACTTTCCCATTGCACAGCTACCAGAGAGCATCCTGGTAGCTTACTAGGCTACTAGCGCAGTACCGGTAACACTAAACTCCACAGCAGTGCTCAGCACATGAAGCATATCCTATTCAGCATTGACAGCTCAGTCATTCAAATCAACACCAAACGTCAGATATTTATAATAGAACTCGATTTCTACTGGTCAAACAACTGAGGCAAATCAGGAATGATGACCATAATTTCTTCCAAAACCCAGATTTTGATACAAGTTTAACAAGTGTACTCAAATGTTAAAAGAAGAACTAGGAAGTTCAACGCTCCCAATCCACTCTACAAAAATGAAAACCAGGCTGACTCTGCCCAGAGCTGAATACTAATTGACTTAGTACATTTTTAAACTTGATGGCCTAACACCAATGCATCCACAGCCAAATGCTTTAACAATTATTATTTGGTCACTTTGGCGATATGAACTTGGCATCAGATGATAAGAGGCAATATAAACATTGCTTTAAATTTAGCCTCTGCAATAAAGTTTTTGTTATGTTTTTATCATGTTTTTGTTATGTTTTTATTACGTTTTTGTAATGTTTTTATCATGTTTTTATCATGTTTATATCATGTTTATATCATGTTTATATCATGTTTATATCATGTTTATATCATGTTTATATCATGTTTATATCATGTTTTTATTTCCATGACATTAAGTAGTCCATTGATTCTATGACAGGTGCCATATATGGTGTCCTCTAAGGACCTTTGGTTTTAACCGTTTGTATCCTGTATCCTACACGCGTTGTAAATTTTCTGTGCTGTTTATTTTTGACACAGAATAAAATAAAATAAAATTTTAACTTAAATGGCTAGTGTAGAATTAATTATTATAGTACTACAGCCGTCATAGTTTGCTGAAATTAACAAATTTGTAGCAAAGAAGCTTTGGACATTTTGAAAACAAATTAAATTTGAAGATACAACAAAGCTGTACCCTAATCTATTAGACTACCAAAGGTATCAGCTTGACGAGGTTACCAAGGGGGGCTTGGAAAGCCTGAATCACTACATAGTCATACATGGGCCACAAGTGCACAATGAATTTATCTGATGATCATTAGGTGCCTACATGCTGACTGCGGTTATGCTTCACTGCATCCCTGTTTGATGTCAGCCCTTGTGCTGGATCTAGGCCTAGTTCCTTCTAAACATAAACATGTTTACTGCTATACAACGGTGACTGTCTTGTCAGCCTACGACTATATTCACATATTTACGCCTCCCTAGTCATGAGTCACTGTCACTATCCTCATTTCTTCAAGCGAGCTGTAAATCTATTAAATTTGGACTCCTGCATATTTCTATTTCTGTAACAAATTTCAATACTTAAATGCACATTTATACAAGATAAAAATGTAATTTATCCGCGCTGCTTTTGAGTGACTGATATAGGCAAATCTACAATAGGGAGTATTAAGCCTAACCCTAATTAAAAATAACAAATAATAAGAACATGCGTAGCATTACGGTACTCCTATTCCCTCCAAAACAGGCTTAGTGCAACTGCTCAACCTGACTTAACTTAATCCTCGGAAAAGGTCTACGCTATTTCCACAACAGATAAAGTTACAAAAGATATAGCATACAAACTTTAAAAATTCAATGGATATTTTAATCACAAGTACTGTAACTAATTACTACGTTACCAATAATGATAGTAATAATATATTGCCATCGCAGTCAAGTCCCACCGTGGACTGCGATCCAGTCGTTGAGTTCCTCCCCAGCCGGCAGCTTGACAACCTGCTTGAGGTCAAGGCCAGAGTGCAGCGAAGCATTGGCGCGCTTGTGAAGATCAAAGCGCAGCGTGCCTTCCGGAAAGTTCTTCTTGTTCGGGCGAAATGTCTGCACAAATGATCACCACAAGCCTGTTTTTTCATTTTGTTGCCTGACGCAGCAGGCTAATTATAATTTAAACCAGAAATATAGTACAAATATAGTACAAATAAAGTACAAATATAGAGTACAAATATAGTACAAATTCTACTATTTATGTGCTAGTGCAATTCATGGTAAAATTATTGAGATGGTCATCGCAAAATAACTGCAACAAAAAACTCAAGAGACAGCTTGAACATGCATGACACTTCCATACTACCATAAGCAAGCAATGTAAAGTACCGTACACAGCAAAAGATACGGATAGGCCTACTGTAATGTAAACATTTTCAATTCTACTGTAAAAGTTATACAAGTCTTGCTGATTAATTTTAATTCTCTGACGAGCTTTGGCTAGTTTGAGTCGCTTTAGAATTATGTTAGTAATCAACTAACCTTGTCACGAGCAAAGAACGACGCGAATCCGCTCGCCATTGCCTCAGAGTCAACCTCGTACTTAGAAACCTTGTCTTAGTCCTAGACAGCGCAATACAATGAACTGATATCTTCTGCGGGTAATGGGCCAGGCCGCTACACAGAAAGGCCTGGGAAAGGGGGGGCGGGGTCAGTATGATGAGATAGGCAACTTGTCAGAAGTTGCAAGAATAAACATTACCTAGGCTACAAATGGAATAACGGATTAGGCTTACATGTTTGTGTTTAAGATCAAAGCTGCATGACATTTTGTGCTTAAATGTAAAAGGGGCGACGTATGTTTAATGGACACGGAGCGTTGGGAAAGGGAGTTGAGAAGGATGTGGGATCGATACCGTAGTGGGGAATGGAGGCTAAATGCATCCGTGTTACTTGTACTGTCTCCTTGTAAGTTGAGAAAGTTGACAATTTAAACGTTTTACAGCAAGATATTTTGGATGCGTAAGTCTGCAAGCGGGCTCACAATGATATTACGGCTATTAATCAAAATATATAACTTTTAACGCGAAATAATCTACAAGTTAGGTATAAAAAATTAAAGCCAGGCGATAAATATATAATAATAAATTAAGAAGTTCGGCGATAAATATACAATAAGCGATGATTCACTTTTAGGTTTACTTCCGGCTTGTTGCTGGCGTTAGATCACACGCAGGCATTATTCTTCGATCTAATTTGCATAAATTCTAAATTCACGCTGAAAGCTGCAGCTCTGCTACTTGGTTATACCCATAGCTATTAGCACAACCTTTGCTATCAGTGTTTTACTAGTCTTGTTAGTAGGTTCAGAAGCATACAATTTAAATATTAAAAAACAAGCTCTGTTTACGAATTTCACCAAAAAATGACATCAGCTTAGGCATCATCTACTGAACAAAGTTTATTTCATCATGCAACAAAAAGAGCAGCACATTCATAAAATGCGCATGCAGCGCAGCAACCTGTACAAAATATCGACACCATCCACGTTTGCTAGAAAAAAACGTACACGAGGAAACAGTCACAATTTCTTCCAAGACTAAGATCTAACGATCTTATTCCCCCCAAAATTTCAGACAGTTTTTATAGCCACGAACAAAACAATTTATTTCAGCCCGCTCGTCAACTGTAGTCTTTTCTGTATTGTTTTTTGCATGGTTTCAAGTCAATTCTAGCAGTGACAGTTCTAAAACAGTTTCCGCTCCGTTGCCCCCGTCACCTCAAGCCTGCATCACCGCAGTTTCCATCTTCGCTTTCAACTCAATACCGGCACCGGCGAAACCCGACGAACCCTGAAAGCCAAACACCATCGTTATTTACCAATAATGCAAAACAACTAAAACTAAGCTGATAAAACTAAGTCAATATCGCACCATTTTTATTATCGCTGTACTACAAAATGTATTCAATTATTAATTCAATTATCGAACAGAAGTTCTACAGGGCAACACAGGCCTGCTAAAGGACAACAGGCCATAAGGCTCAAGCAAGAACATCATTGCAGCCATCATAGGCCTACTGTTAAACACGAAATTTTCGCGGGCATGTCGTTTGGGTGAATTTCTCGAATCAGCAAAACTCGCAAAAATTTCCATGCGCAAAAAGAACACTCCAGGTCATCTTTACAATGGGCAGGGCTCAAGAGCGCTAAAATTAAGTGCAGCAAAATTTCTAAGAGGCAAAACCGCGAAACAACATGCAGAAAAATTTCACGTTTTACAATCGTTATGTCAATGACATTCACTACGGAGAGCGCACGTAATTTTCACAAGTTTTGCCGTTTCGCAAAATTTGCCAAAACGACACGCGTGCGAAAATTCCAGGTTTTACAGTAGACAACGGGTCGATTCTACAGACGTACCTTTGTTCCCAGCTTTACCTTTACCTTTGCTTAGCAGACAATTTAACAGCAGCTATAACTGCCATTCAAAGAAGCTTTTTGTTTGATCCATTTGCATTAATATACAAGTCATTAAATAGAGATGACGTCATAGATTTAGAGCAAAATAATTTTTGTCCACACTGAATTCGAATTAATATCATTATCTCTCAAAATTCATTTGCTTAGTTTTGTAATTTATAAACATATTGCTTGTTTTTTCGAATGGCAGTGAAGGGCTTCCGTTTAATTCCGTTCCTTTGCAAGAACTTTGCTTAGCTGGGCGTAAAGGTGCGTCTATAGAATCCACTCTAAGAAAACAGTAGACAGTAGTGTGGACCGACCCTTTGCATGGGTATGATGTCTTTCTCAGTCAGCTTTTTGCCATTGGTCGGGTCGAGCCAGTCCTTCTTGATGATCTTCTCTATGCACTCCATCGTCACCACACTGCCGCTGTACACGAACTAAACTGTCACGACACTGCCGCTGCACATGACTATATACACTGCCACTGCATTTTGACTAAACTATCACAACACTGCAGCTGCAAACAGCTAGATAGTCACTATACTGCAAGAAATTAGATCACAACAGTGCTTCCACTGTAAACAATTATTACATCGTCAGTTAACGATACTTTAAAGGTCTAGGCAGAAAAGATTATTAACAGCACATGGACAGCAAAGACTTAATGTTGAATTTCAGAGACATTCCTCTATTCCTACCTAACTCCTCCTTGGTCAAGGAACAGATTTCAAGGACAACTATTATCACTGTCCTTCAAAAACAAGTACTATCTATTAAAAAACTTCAGGACAGACCTTGATTTCGACAGAAATTAAAATTTTTAAGAAAACAGTAGCGTCAAAAATGACCCTGTTTCAAATTTGAAACGTGACATGACGTTCATTTTGTAACTTGACAAAACTGATATAAATCAGTGTCAACACAATGCTTTTTGAGTGACAGTTATAAGTCATTAGTTCAAAGCTATGTTCTGTTCCTCACCAGAGTCAGGAACAGAGGAACATCTCTGGAATCGAACCTAGGTATCTCTAGAACAAATCATTTCAGAAAATTTAGAAGCTAAGCGTACGAAAATGAGGAGCAATGTACAAAATCAGCCTTAAAAACATTGAGCTGGGGAAAGCAGGGGGCGCCACGTACGAGGTCTTGAGGACGGCGCAGGGAACGGAGTTGCCGAGTAGATCGTTGGTCACCGCGCACACGTAACGACCCTGCGCGCATCACATACAGTTTTTATCAGGTGTAGTATGCCAAAAGTAATTTTTTTGACAACACATACGCCTAATTTTAAACGAATAGGTAGAGCATTCAGCATAACACATTTAGTAAAACAGCTGTTTTACTAATTAACCCCCAATTCCAACAAAATAGGCAAACCTGATCCGAGCTAAACTATGCAATCAATAAGAATCGTTAAAATTTAAAATTCTAGTGTATTTATTGAAATCTATTGCACTAAAGATATGAAAAACAAAAAAGGAATAAAAATTGACACCACAATAACGCTACAATGCAGAGAAGTGATGAAACACGTACGTCCTTGGCGATGAGCGAGCGTTTGTCGCCGTCCTTGCTCAGAGTGAAGTTGACCGGTACAAGGTCCTTCAACATCAAAGGCTTGCCGCTCATAGGACATCGTACCTTGTTATCCTGGGGGCGCAATATAATATATCTGATGATGATGATTATCATTATCAAATCTAACAATGCTTTGTTATCTAATGAAATATGGCTGCGAGCCAAAGGCTCATTGTTGGTATTAACACAGATGTACACAGGTATAGTAGTACAACAATTATCATTGCTTTTCACACGGGGCGGCAGAGGTTAAGGCGTGAAAATGGTAAGTCTCAGGTTTAGGGTTCCAATCCCAGCGCCGCCAAGTATGAAAGCATTGCGTTTGAAAAGTTCCTCAAAATATGCCCTGTATCCAAGAACATAAAAGAAATGAACATTTTATGCACATTATACCAAAATAACCAAAAGCTATTAAAAGCCTATACAACATTTAAAAACTTGCAAAAGACAAGGAATGCCAGCATAAAGACAACTCAAACAATTAGACAAAATCAGATCTGATCAACAGTTTCTACAGGCATATATTATGATAAAAAATTATATAAAAAAAACTACACACAAACGTCCGTTAATTTCATAACAAAAATGTGTCCGAAAAATGTCGATTTTGACACAGACGAGACGGTAATTGAACTGACTGGTTTTTTCACTTCAGTCGGCTTAGAGTTGGGGGTGAGGGAGGGGATCCAAAAGCTCGGCAGCTTCTTGTCCAGCCCGTTTGTGAGATTGGATACGTCCGGCGCCTCCGCCCCATCCGACGACTTGCTGCTTCCTGTCGCGCAACGAACCACTACAGCAACCTTATTAGCATATTAGCAATTAAAAATGTTTGTTTTAGTACATCAGAATGGTGCAGTCAGATGTAATTATTTGATTGGCTGAGCACTGCCAAAGTTATGTTAGGACTAATCTTACTGAGAGCCACACCAGCGGTAATTTTTGACATCAAAATCTTTAGGCGAGTTTCATTTAGTCCACGTTATTTTGACTTATATGATGGTACACGCACTATGCCCTTAAAATCGTGACAGAGGCAAAATAGTAAATTTTTTCAAAAATATTCAATTAAAAACACTTTTGTAAAGGCATGAAGTAACAAACCGGCGGCGGAGGAAGTGGAGGCGACGCTCTGTTTCTCCACAAACTTCTTGTATGTCTCCGAGACCTTCTCCTTGTCCTTCTGCTCGGCCTCCTTCTGCACACCACGCATCGACCACACATGGATCCAGTGCTCCTGCAGACTGGGGTAGAAAGGAAACAGGCCTGCAGCCCAGAGTTTCTCAGGCAAGCCACAAAGGCGACTACAGAAGAGACATTTTTCGACTATATTAGTATTTGCTACCTATCGACATTACTATGCAGAGAAAGAAAGTTTCAAAAAAACAAGTTTGGCATGTTGTGACGGGCGAGGGATTGAGGAGAGAAATACTGGAGGAAAGAATGAAAGGCAAGAAGACGAAAAGAAGGAAGAGAATAGGAATGATAGATGAATTAGGCCTACTGGAGAGAAAATCGTATAAAAACATGACGGAAATGGCGGAAGATCGCCAGGCGTGGAGAGGCTGGATGCCAGGGACCTTCCGTTTGGTAGTGCACTAACGAGAGTCTTTGTTACTACGCCGTACGCACAGTCCTTAAATCTTCAACACAAAACAACAAAAGACTCATGAGATTGGCTAGACTTACAGCGTGTCGAACCTTCTGCTTCTCAAACTCTTTGGTCTTCTTGGCGATGTCTCTCTTCTGATGGAGGATGTTCTCTAGGATGGCCTCCTTGTCGTATAGGTGCCCGTCTGCACTGAACCAATAAACAAATAAATTATTGCATCATAATTCGTCTCAGCATCAGAAAAAGTCACAGAGGACCAAACACGATGCATAGGATCGACAGACCAATTGTGTGATGCGCATACAACTGAAAAACATTTCAACCACTATAGGTCTACAGCTCATGGAAAAGTTTAGTTTCAGATGCTCTTTTATATAAACTATTTTTAGTTTATATGTCGTCGTCTCCGAAGCAAAAATTTTTTCAGTGTTAATCTCTTTAAAAAACATCAATCTCCATTAAACTACTGATTTCTTCTTAATTAATCTGACAACACACAAAAGAAGCATGTTTCAAAAAGAAGAAGAAGGCAGAGCGTGATGTTACTGACGTGATGACCGCCTCCCGACAAGGCTGCAGGGTGAGCGAGCAACAGTCAAACTCCTGCAAACAACAACCGACACATAAAGTCTAGTTTCTAAACAACGATTGTATTTCCCTGCCCGTTTCACGCACAATTAGCTTTCATTCTCCTATTACATGCCTACCACTTGACCTAAGAGTGAAAAACTTAAATTAAACTCCTTAACGACAGCAACAGCATGGCAATGCAACAGCAAAATTACCATCAGGTCAAGTGGCATAGGATAACCAAATATTCGTTAACTAATTCCCCTACAATAATTCCCCTATTATATACATACAGCTGAAGAGTTCTAAAGTAAATAAAAGCCATTTAAGGCCATGAAAATCTTACGTTGGCCAAGTTAGATTCACATTCATATTTACATTCGGAATAACATTCGAACGGAATAGCAATCCATCAGTCCAGCTAATATTGATAGACTTAATCACATTGACATTCGGAATAACATTCCATTCCGTCAGCCCAACAAATACCAAATATGAATGTCAAAACAGACAGACAACAACAAAAAAGCTACTAGAGTGAGTACAAACAATTCACATAAACATAGAATTTAATTGCAACTTTTAAAATTTATTTTAAATATAGACTCTTCAAAATTTGAATGATTGAGAGCCAGAAGCAGGACCGTTGGTTACGTCATTGCATCACACAAACATAGTTGTGTTCAGCTTGCTGCTGTCTACATATGGACCAAAATGACAGTCATAGCCCCGCGGGAATCTATCATGGAGGCTCCTGAGTGAGGAAAACTTATACGGGTGACTGTCATTTTGCCGTTCGGGAATAGCACTTTGAAAATTCGAATATTTGAGAGCCGAAAGCATAACTGTTGCTCACGTCATTGCCACAACCAAAACATGGCTGTGTTCAGCTTGCTGCTGCCTACCCGTGAGCCAAAAATTTGAGTCCTAGCTAGTTAGCTAGATAAATAAATAGCTAGCTAGCTAGTTGGATAGATAGCTACCAAGCTAGCTAGCTAGCTAGCTATATATAGCTAGCAAGCTAGCCATCAATCTAGCTAGATAGATAGCTAGCTAGCACGCTGGCTAGATAGCTAGCTAGCTAGATAGGTAGCTTGCTAGATATATACCTAAATGGCTAGCTTGCAAGATAGATATATAACAATCTAGCTAGCTAGACATATCTAGCTCACTAGCTCGATTGCTACCTAGCTTGCTAGCTATTTAGGTAGCTAGGTACATGGGTAGCTTGCTAGATATCGAGCTAGCTAGATAGCTAGCTAGATTGATATCTAGCTAGCTAGCTATATGTCTAGCTAGACAGCAGGCTAGCTAGGTAGCTATTTAGTTACCTAGCTAAATAGGTAGCTTGCTAGATATATAGCCAGCTAGATATATCTGGCTAGCTGGTTAGATAGCTAGCTATCTAGCTAGCTATTTAGGTAGCGAGCTAGCCAGATTTATCTAGCTAGCTATATATCTAGCTAGCAACCTATCTAGCTAGATAGACAAAACACTGGCTAGCTAGCTAGCTAGGTAGCTCTATATCTAGCTAGCTAAATAAACAGCTAAATAGCTGGATATACAGCTAGCTAGCTAGCTATCAAGCTACCTAGCGAGATAAATGGCATGCTAGATATATGGCTACCTAGATAACAATCTAGCCAACGAGATAGCCAGCTAGCACGCTAGCTAGGTAGCTAGATAGCAATCTATCTAGCTAGTGAGCCAGCTATCTACATATCAAGCTAGCTAGCTATCTATATATCCAGCTATCTAGCTAGCTAGGAAGTTAGCTATATAGATAGCTAGCTAGCAAGCTAGCAAGCTAGATAGCCTTGGCTAGCTATCTAGCTGTCTAGGTAGATTGCACACTAGCTAGATTGCACGCTAGCTAGGTAGCTATCTAGAGAGCTATCTATATATCTAGCTACCTAGCAAGCTAGCTAGTAGCTAGCTAGCTAGCTAGATAGCCAGCCAGAGTTTGCTAGATAGCTAGCTAGCTTGCTTGCTAGCTAGCTAGCGTGCTGTCTTCCCACTAGATAGCTAGTAAGCTAAGTAGCTAGTTAGCTAGGAAGCTACCTATCTAGCCAGGTTAGCTATATAGCTAGCTTACAAGATATATCTAGCTAGTCAGCTAGATAGCTAGCTAGATAGGTAGCTATCTATCTAGCCAGGCTAGCTATATATCTAGCTAGCTAGGTAGCTATCTATCTAGCCAGGCCAGCTGTGTAGCTAGCTAGCTAGCCAGATATATATAGCTAGCTCGCTAGCTAGCTAGCTACCTGGCTGGCGAGCAAGCTAGCTTGCTATCTAGCTATCTAGCACTGAAGGTAGAGAGCATGCTAGCCAGCTAGCTAGAGAGCTACCTAGCTAGCTCGCTAGCTAGGTAGCTATCTATCTAGCTAGCTAGCTAGCCAGGTAGCTAACTCGC
>JAQIWG010003022.1:0-18834 GCA_034695025.1 Chamaedrilus cognettii
TTGCACTTTTAACGCACCAAAAATATGTCATGCACACGGAGATGGAAAAACATCATTTGCTTGAATCGTAGGTGCGGATAATCATCGTCCAGAGTAATTTCTTATTCCGGTTGGCGACCGGAAGGGCATCCGGCCGTAAAAACCCAGCCCCAATATAAACGTCTAACCTGTGTTAACACGGACACGGCGTTACAGGCTTGCGTGTAGCGCATAAGAATGGACGTCAAAACGATGATTATTATTATTATTGCTATGTCGGATTTCTTGTTTTTTACCAGCTGCAGTTGGTGACTAATGGCTATGGCTGATACATTATACAATAATGTCACCTAATTTAATACAAGACTAAGATATCACTTGTTTAATCAACATAACAATCATGTAAAAGTCATGAAATTTAAAGCACCAGATATGCATGGCAAGACATCAATAACGCTTCTTTAACAAATACGAGCGTTATGGTATAAAGCTCGTATTGTCTGCAGGATCTCAAATAATATAAGTTTATAGCCCTATATAGCCTTACACACAGAATCTCAAAGGTTGTACGTTGGTAATATCCACAATAAATGCGCATAGAAGATATAATGAACGCACAGTAAGTATTATGCTACATTAAACACTCCTAAATTAGCTTTATGGAAGTTCCATTTTAAAACGTTAACTGACTAGCACTGTTAGGTCTCTAGTTTGCGGTGTATTCTATAGTGCGAGACTATGAGCACAGTTTGTAGTAGGCCGTAGTAATCCTACACCAGCATTATCTAGCTGTCATATATGCTAATAATAGTTTCAGCGGTTACAATGGTATGATTCGCAGTAGGCTGCCGTACGTAAATGTAATAGTTAAAATCTTAAAGTAAACTAAATGCTAACATCAGACAGTTCAAATGTAAATGTTAATGGTTCCAATAGGCTTATGTGCAATAGGCTTCAATGTTTCTTAATTATTTGAGCAAACAGGTTAAAATTTCGTGCAATTTCACCAAGTATTAACGACGTTACACGACGATTTCGCTATATTAAAGAGCTATATTAAACACGGCAAATAAAACAGTAATAAGTAATTATGATTGCACCAAAACGCTTCAGATAAGCGACTCATAAAACGAAAAAGGTTGATCATTCGTTATTTGATAGGCACACACGTTGCAATTCAATAAATGCATGGAATAGATGTAAAGCACTCCACATTTTTATCATATCAAACATTCAACATTAAGTTTTTGAAGTTGTCAAAAAAGAATTAAATATCATTATTAGCAGTATCGTGCGGGTATAGTTTGCAGCATTGTTTGACAAAGTTTGTAGTACATGAATACGTTTACATAGTATGGGTTACACAGTAGTAGTATAGCAGTTACATAATTAATCATAGTCAAGTGGGATGCTTAACCATTACAGTTTATAAATCCAACTACCAATACCAACGTGTTGGATTTCTTCTTCCATTGTGGTGTGCAGCGCTTATGAACGTGTTTCGTGATTACAAAATGTAAGTAGCCCTATTGAATATAATAATGCAGTCAATTGAGCTTCTTTAACGAATGATACCACATAGCATAATAATAGAGATTGTATAGTCTGCAGGATCTCACATTCATACAATGTACATAGTGTTGTAGTTCACAATTCTAGTACATAGACCCCTAGAAGTTGTAAAACTCAAAATGTTTATATTATAAAGTTACACAATAACGCTTCTTGTATAGTATAGACTATAAATATGAAAATAATTTAAGATTATCATAGTTCTGCAGGAAAGTAAAAATGTTAGCAACTAACTTGACAAATCACGACAATATATGTATCTTGACAATATATGTATCACATCAAATTATCGATTAGGATCGATAAGGGTCGTATAGTTTATGCTTTATACGCACAATTTTCTTGGTTTGGTTACTTTAGGGCGTTTCGATTTGGGTAAGCCTTCAAAATCTGTCTTCCAGCGTTTCGTGCATGTCTGTGCGGTTGTTTTGCTTTCCGTTGCGTGTTTCTCGCTGAGGGTTGCATCTTTCTCGCTTAAGCTCATAGCTGTCTCACTCTGGCTGGTGGATGTTGACGTTTTCTTATCTTCTGCTCGAGTCGCTCCATGTGGTGAACCTTTGGGAGACTCTTCAGTTTCACGATAAACATCGACCCACAGTTTATCGAAAAAGCATTTATCCGCTTGAATCCCTTCAATGTCTTCATTGCTCCAATCTTCTTCACTCTCTTCTTTATTTTGTTCTTCTTCTTTAATCACTTCTTTATTTTGTTCTAATGATTCAAATTTATGCTTTATGACAGTCATTTGTGGCATGAGACTTTTCCATTCCGCAACGTTAGCATCTGTTGACATTACGCGGAGGCAATTGATCGCTGCTTCTAAATAATTCAACTGAACTGATTTACTACTTTTTGCTAGTTTTTCTGCGCAGTGCTCAAAATATTTCGTAATATCAGGGTTTGAACTATTCATGATTGCTTCAAAATTCTTACCTTTTATAATAACTTCCTTCAAATAGTTTATCGCCCTCAATCGATCGATTATAGGTTACAGTGATGATGCAGGCTAGTTTTCTTAATGTTCTGCTTAGGTCGTGGTAGGATCAACTGATTGACATTGGTTGTATCCTGGTGGAATAAAAATAACTGCGTTTGACATACAAGGAGGTCTAATCTGATTCGCCTCTGATTTCACCTAATATACTTGCCAATTCAAGCGTTGCACGTTCGTACTACTATGGAATTGCAGCTATGATAGCTGCCTCAAACGCCGGATCTCTAAGCTTTATTAGTAAACAATGGCAATTGACGCAGGCAGTCTTACAGTAATCGTCCCTAATTGTTAACTCTATTGCATGTCCGTAGTACTGGTTCCTGTTCTTAATAACGCCGCGTGCTATATCACATGCATGTAAATTGTCTTTGTTGAAGAGTTTGCAATTTTTTAATATGGTAATCAGAGTTGTAGGATCAGCATAATCAAGATTCTTCCGGGGAATGCAAATTACGATGTAGTCTGCTGCAAAAAATTTGGCAAGGGTTTGCCACGTAACTGGCTCTTCGGAAGTGAAGCGTTGGCGAATCGATACGTTAGTAATCGTCCCGTTAAATAACCATAGACATCGATCGAAACGATCCTGACGGTTCAGATTTCGTAAAGAATTTGCTAGCCGATTAAAGATATTTTTAATGCAGGTTAGTGCAGGTTCTCTCAACTCATAAAAAGATTCTCTGTAACATAGACTGTTAGCGTATCCTCTGTCCTCGCTGTTGACGTTCTTCAAGATATCATCAATTTTTGAGTCTCGAAATGCTGGAAAATCGAAATTTACTGTCATTTCTTTTGCTATCCGAAGTAGTCGAACGTTTTGAATATTTTCTGGTGATCAAATCAAAGTCTACTTGTCTGCAACAGGTTACACAAAACTTTAAAAAATAAATTCGAAACTCTTAAGCATATGCTTTCTTTTCTGCAATGCTGACAAATTATTACAGGCCAACATTCATTCGAGAACGTTAAGCTATTAATTAGGTCTGTAAACAAAAAACAAGCGCACAATATATTCAGACGTTTTAAGATTTATGAGCATAGTCATGCATCTAAGAAGGATCTAAATTTATAGCATTAACAATAGCATCATAATGCACTTAAGTTAACTTATCTATTTTATATAGACTCCGTAGCAGTGGCGCCGTGCTACAGGGTGTACTGGGGAGACTGTACTCTCTTCACAAATCAAATTGTTAATAGTTAAAAAGAGCACATTAATAGCAATATTAAATACAAATTCAAAGATGTTAGCGATTCATAGTGCTTGGTCGCAATTCGTGAGACCAGGGAAACTATTGATTGAAACTAGTGATAGGCGGGGGCGGACTGGAGAGGGATCTCTACTGTAAAGTATATAATTATGAATTTCTCACATCCATCTAAAATTTACAATAAGGTCAATGAACAAGCTATAGCCATCCGTAGATAGGCCGGCCTATTTCATACTATAGACTACGAGCGTCAATATTCAATAGGTTTCAGCCAACTAATAATGACAGCCACACGATCATGAAGGCATCTCAAACATCTCTTAATTCAAAAAGCTTGGTGTCTATGCGCTCTAAATGGCCGCGAGATCTCGCTTTCCGCGATATCTCGCCCACTGCGAGATTTATCTCGTTGAGGGCGAGATATACTCGGCGAGATCTCACCCTCCGCCAGATCTCGCCCTCCGCGAGATACATCTCGCAGTGGGCGAGATACTTCTGGCAGTGGGCGAGATCTCTCGGTGCAATTCTCGCTCGTGGACGATATATTTTTTCGCGGTCGACGAGAACTCGCGAAACATTGAACATGTTCAATCTTGCACGAGAACTTGCCCGCGTTTTTCAAGTCTTTTCCTATCATCAGCGGGGCTGGGAGGTAAGAGGTGCGTCGTCTAGGTAGGGGGAGACCCACAATTATGAAAAATTTCAATCTTCTGCGAGAAACGGCGCGAGTTTGGAGGCTACTTATTAGGCTACGCCTAAAGGCTACTATTTATTTGCACAACATGTAAAGCTATCCCGCCAAATTTAAGGAAGAAATAAATAGAAACAATAGTCATGGATGATATGGAAGAAATGGAAGAAGAAGAGGTCATACTAAGGGAAACGGCGACTGTCGTTGGAATTCTCGCTTTAAGCCTAGCAATCAAGCAATCGTCAACGACCAAGAAGGCGTATCTGGTCTCACATGTGGCTGCAAAATACGACGGCATCACGGTTTTTTGAGACAACTTTGAGCGAGCTACGATAAACCGACAACACGATATATGCCAACTTCCTCAGAATGGACGCTGACAGCATCAATGAGTTGCTGACGCAGGTACAGAGAGACATCACTAGACAAGCTACAGCAATGAGAGATTCAATACCTGCTGCTCAGAGACTAGTGATAACTTTGAAGTTTTTAGCAACCGGCAAGACAGTTAAAAGTCTCCAGTACCTCTTCAGAGTGTCGAATGTTACCGTCGGCAGAGTTGTTCCTGCGGCATGCAAGGCAATATACGGCAGACTACCAGAGAATCATATATCAAAAGCGGTTTAAAATAACACCACCTTCAGGCTTATGTATATATGTGAATGAATAAATGAATAACTGAATAAATAAACGAATTAATTAATGAATTAACGAATGAGTGAATTGATGAATGCGTGAAAGAATGAATTAAATATCGATATGCAGAGTAGTGATCATTACGGCAGCGTGGGCGCCACAAGTAGCTTTTTTACTGCGCCTTAAAATCAATTGTAACTTATTACCTATATATAAAAACAAGATATCACTCACTCTCATCATCATCATCATCATATACGTTTTACGTCCACTTTTCCGTGTCAACACAGGTTGGACGTTTCCCACGATGAGACTCACCCACAACTCTCGATTCTTTGCCATCTTTCTTTTCATGCTTCGCTCCTTCACATCGCTCTCTACCGCCTCCTTCCATGTTTTCTTTCCCCTCCCTCTTCCAACGATCCCTTCCACCTTAATATATCGACATGCGGATACTCAGTCCTCCTCATTCATGCGCTCCACGCGTCCAAACCATCTCAGTGACTGATCCATTGACGCTATCTTAAATCTGAATTCCTGATTGATAACTAGCCTACCTTCTCCCCTGTACCTACCTATCCCCCATTGCTACCTACTGTAGCATCAATATCATTCTCATTAAGCTAAAATAATAGCAGAGGTAATGAAAGCACTAAAAGGACATGCATTCATCATTCTTATGCTATAATTTGCTCAGTGATATAGGCTGCAAGGTGAGAATCGTGGGGTTGTTCTATGTCGTCGGTATTTCTTGTTTAGGCCAACGCGTCGTGCAATCCCCTGCGGTTATTTTACTATCAAAATTTAGTAGATCTACCGATAACCCCAACGAACCAAATCTAGACAGTGTCAACCTTGCTAAGACTAAATAAATATTAATAATATTAAATTAATTTGTATATAATTATTATTAAGATATAATAAATGTAAATGAAGCACTCACAATGTCGTCAGTGATAGAAAATTAAAATAAGAAGGCCTCCGTATATTAATTCGAATTCGTAGGCGTTGAAGGCTGTGTCCGGCTGTCTCAAACCGTGTAAATAAATTTCTCAGATTGGCTGTAATAGCGAACTTCGCTTAAGCTAATCTTAATTTTCACATTTGTTACCGCCTGCAATTTATACTATTCCATCGTCCATTTTCAGTCTTCTGTAGGCCTATATTTAAATTTCTCCAACTAATGTGATGCGCTAACTAACATTTAAAGTTCTAAATTTTGAATGAGAAAATCTATACGTCTTTAGATCGCCTACCAGACTTCGGCAACCAAAAAAGCCTATTCTGGATTTCTTTTGAAAGCGCCCACAATGTACCGTATTTTATTATGCGTTCGTCCAATCGAGTCAACCGTAAATACATCAGCCAGATTATATAAATTATTGGGGTTTAAGTTACGCAGGCCTAATCGGACAAAGTCACACAGTTCAGAAGATAAAAAATATAGTAATAAATGAGACGATTGCGTCATAAATTTACAATCATATTCGCTTAGGTCACCTACATGTATGACGTCATCCAGTCACCATAGGCATGCTGTCGCATAGCAAAGTTGCCGAATAGAGTTCACAACTTACCTGCACCTCACCTATATCTGCACTGGACGACTAAGCAGTGTCTTTATATTGGTGCCTGTGCCTGCTCGATAACCTAGATATACACCGGGTTAATTTTAGTAGGCGTAGTAGGCCTGCGCCTAAAACGGGTTTCTTAAATCGGTACGCCAATTTTGAAGCGGGCAGGCGTAGCATTACTTGTTTAAATCAATGAACATGGCTTAGGCCTACGCGATTTTTAAGAACTGGTGGTGTCTGTCTGTGATAAGATGGCCAGAAACATATTACGACTGTTAAGAAAGGCTTTGCAAATTTCTGGCTCCTAGCTCAAGAAATAAAGTGTACAGCCGGTCTTAGAGGCTACTCCATTTTTAAGCGCTCAGGCATGTAGGTCTACTCCTTTTTTCAACTCTCGGGCGTAGGACGAGAGCGCTTTCTTCAGAAGGAGGCGTAACGCTACGTTGATTTATCAGGGATATAGTGAACTTTGAATACACCTGAACATAAATTTAAAAATCAATAACTTTTTCATTTTTCAACCGATTTAAATAAATTTAATGCTATTTGATAGAGTAAAGATGAGAGTTTTTCACATGCTTAATAGAAAAAGAAAAGCTCAATGTTTAAGTCACAAGTATCATGTTCGCCCCGCGGCGTTACAGGCGTTCTCTGACGCGCTCGGGGGGAGGGGTTTATTACATTGGATTGTCCGATTCTCCAATGAATCACATTTTCATTCGAATGGTGTAGTTACATGTAGTTGACAAAATACTACGGTTATTGGGTTACGGAGAACCCTGAAGAAGTCGCTGAATGGTTATTTTTTCACTCGATAACAAGCGCAGGCCCAGCATACACATCAGCATCGGTCCTCCGTGGTTTAAAGACGAAAGGTCGCAGATAGTGTAGTCTGTTACAATAAACAAAGAGGCATTTAGTAACTGAAACCGCCGTTGAAAATAGGATCTAGGCGACATCAAGAGAAGTTTACAAAAAGGTAATAAACAATTCCACCTCGCGCGTCAGAGAATGCCTGGCGCGCCGCGGCGCTCACATCGAACACGCGCTGTGAACATGATGCGTTTCTATTTTTACTGGTTATGAAAAAGACTCCTATCTTTCCCTTACAATATGGTATAAAAATTATAAGAATCGGTTGAATAATGTAAAAGTTATTGAGTTTCATAATTCGTCACATCTGGCTGCCTCATCCTGTACAAAAGTGGCGTTAGAGATTTTGCGAAAACTTTCATAACGGTCATGTTTTGGCCGAATCTTTTCAACGTTTGTAGCTGAGATACTTTTGACACCAAGTTCCGATTTTTCAAAAAGAATTAACTTTTATCCAAGTTGTAGAACTTCTTCCAAAAAGGCAAAAAATCCGTTTTTACCAATACATAGGTGCCTAGCAAGGAGCGTTTTGATGCCTGTCAGCATGCGCGCTTCCCGGGCAAGTTCCTACACCTACATTTACTTTTCTACCCTTTGTGGCACGCTACAAATGTAAGCTATAATTATTACCAGGCCAAGAGAACAAAGCCGATAAGAGGGACGGTCCTGGCAGCTGTGGGAGACTGAAAACGATGTGAGTCGACTTGCTGCAAGAATCTATCCATAAAGAATCCATATGGAATCTATCCATAAAACCATGCATCAAAAAGTATCTCATGCTCAGCTTTTGTAATTTTTGGCTTCTTGACCTGAAAATAAGTATAGCCTAGCTTGCCATAAATGATGGAAGAGCAAATTTGACAAACAAAAGAATATCCTTTAGCATGCCAAAAGCTTTGCCCACAGTTTGCTTTCCAATAAGGTCAATTTGTTTCGTCGATAGGCCTGCCATTGTGAGACGCCCCTGCATCAAGATACACCATTGTATATTCGATGAAAATGATTCGAAGTCAAAACGCAGGCATGTGCTAAATGCAAGGCGTTAACTAAAACAAGTATCCTACCATGATCAAGCTAAAACCTCTGACATTTGAAAAAATCTGTAATGTAATGTAATCCCCACGTGTAACGTGCTTGTATCTGAAATTCGAACATAGTCTGCTAACAGGGCTTGATCTGTTAGTCGCAAACGTCGCCAAAAAATAAATTTTACAGCAGTTGATGAATTTTTTTCCATTTGGCGAAAGGCATTGGCGAATTTTTTACTCATCTTTCGTGCTTCTAAAGGCTCAATTACTGGCTCTGTGATGATGAACGGAACAATTAATTTCATAATATTGCACTGCACCCGAATGAAACATAATGTGTAACCAATTTGGCCAAAAAAAGTACAGCCTGGCGGAAAAAAGTGTTTTGGCGAATTCTTTGCGAATTTTTTTCAAGACCCAGATAGCTGCTGACTAAAGTCTTCCTATCTCTCTCTATAGTGTGCTGCCGCGTTGCAGGTCCCTGGCATCCAACTTTCTATACGTCCAACTTCCTAAGTCTTCCTATACTTGTGAGTAAATCGCTTAGCTTTTTATGTCAAAAAGATAGAAACCCCTAAAAGAAAATAACTATATAGCCGACTGCTGATATTGTATATCTTACTAAGCTTACTGCAATATTGCTTTTAAGTGTCTTGTTAATAAGGTCTAGGCCTTTGTTTAGCAATCGACATGTAGTAAGCGTCTGCTGACGTAAGCTTACCGAGTAAGTAACAAATAACTTTTGAATTGAGAGGAGGCTCATACGACTTCAAGGACTCTTCTAGGCCTTGCTGCGTCACTGTAGATAAATACGAATACCAATAAATGCCAGAAAGCTGATCTCATCTGAATTTAAGTGTTAACTTCAAAGCAACTAGTCGGTAGGTCTATAGAGGGCATGTGCAAGAGCTTTACAAAAGGTACACAGATTTTCATAGGCTGGCATAGAAGATGGGAATGATGAAATAATTGTGTGTTAGCTAGGCCTAAGCACAAAAGTTCCATTAGGGTGCCGTATAAATGTATTGTCCCGGACATGACATTAAACTGTGTCCGGCAGCCCTGCCCCTGCTGCCACCATTGGGCAGGACGAAATGTTGTGGCCGAGTAGTCTCGTGTTTCTTGAGGTATGGAGAACGCCGTGGCTCAGGAACGGCACGTTCGTCACGTCCACGGCAACGGCCTGACCGACACGGCTATTACGAGTGCGGCAGTTGCCGATTCGAATCCCGGCCGCGGCAAAGATTTTGAGTCACTTCGTGTACCCTATGGCAAGGGTGATTTAAATTCGTCAGCCAGACGTGTTCATATGATGCCTACCAGATACGATGGAACCACCACCAGCGAACATCAGTGGTGAAATGGGGCATCACCTTTTCCCCGCAAGGGGCTACAACAACAACAAACTTTATCTTGTTTTACAAGTAATTGCTTGAACCGTCTCCGTTAAGATTTTGAATACTACCCTGCAATGGCCTGCATGCATTTCTATGGATGCGTCAGCAAGAAAAACAAATGTGGTGATGATAAATGACAGAGATTACTGCAGAACATTATATTTTTGCGTGCATGTAATTTTGGCGAATTAGGCAATTTGGGCAAATTCGTCAAAATGACATGCAGCAAAAAGCTGCAGAAGCTATAGGCAAATAAAAATAAGGATTAAAATTAAATTAAATTAAATTTAAAAAAGGAAAAAATATAGACAATAAAAATAAGCATTCCTCAAAACGCGAAAATTACGTTCTACAAAATTTATGCAAAATTCTGACCTTCAAAATAATATGTAGCAAAAATTTCAGTTTTACAGTATGGGTTTTGAGAGTGTCATGTGCAGACAGTGCAGTCCATGATTTAGATCCAGAGTCCATAAAGGAGGCTTTTTGTAGTTTAGTTTTTTGCTTTGTAGCTTGGTTTGCGCTATACATGTGTAGCACAAAGATTATAATACAGTCCGGTTCTGTGCAAGGGAGGACACCGGTGACACGGGTGTAACCGGTGTCACCGGACACTGGCGCCAGGACTTGAACCCAGGTCTCCCGGACTCGCCTTAACCACTGCATCGCAGCGCCTCACTGTCAGTCTAAACTGTAGTAAATGCTAAATACTGGTAGGCATAACACATTTGAGCTTTTTACCACCAGGCCAACTATGCTGCACTAGGCCTAGTACTATGCTGCAATACCTCTCCGACCTAGTCACTTAGATGGCTCTTCGTTTGGCGAGCACGGTATAACATAATACCCTACTGAGCGAAAATAAAAATTAGTAATAGAGCGACTTTCGTCCTTAGATCGCTGCTGGTCCAGGGTCCAATGCTTCAACTCATCCGTTTTTTGTAATTGGTACAAAATACTCAAATAGCGAATTAGGCCTATAGGCTGGAAAGCCGGATGCTCCCAGGAACAGGGGGCACTGAACAAAAAATTGGCACGAATCATTGATAAAAATGAGACGTTTCAAGCAAAAGGAAAAGAGCAGGGAGGGCCATTGCCCGCCCTGCACCCCCTGTTTCGGCGTCCCTGATTCAAGGACTTAAAAGCATTACGAAGCCATTGCTTCCATGTCTGTCAATGTGGCCGTCAATGTGGCCACCTCTACAGTGCATTGATTTGTCCGCTCTGGACTGATACGATAAAGCAGGGTGCTGACACTTTGTAGCATTCCGCCCGCACTCCGTGCTCGCGATACGAGTAGGCCCGATCAGCTTTCAAAAGAAGTTGAGATCACGTCGTTGCTATGGCGACCGACGTCGCGGTTTGTTGGAAAACGCCGTGGGTAGTAATGCCTGAGTTGTTAAAAAACGAATTTTCTAGATGGTGCCAGGGTAGAGCTTATCACAAAAGTGCATTTTCTGCGAAATATTAAGTTGTTTAAGGATCTCTTTGGTGGAACTGTTGAAGCAAGCTCTATAAATAACAATTAGGAAAAAATGACGATTTTGGTAAAAAGAAAATATTCTACACAAAAACTAGTATCTTTTGTTTACACTGGTGCCGTGATGCAAGCAAGTGACAATGAGCACAGTGGAGGCCCGTTGCAGACTACATGACATTATGTCTTAACATTAGCGAGCGCTTTCGTTAATATATTATTTGCATGACCCATGCTTACATTCCTTGTTAAGTCAAATACATTACAACGACAAGCTTATCAAAATATTTATTTTATTAATTCTGTGCTTGCTAGAGATCCTCGCCTTTTTAAAATAAGCGCTCTCTTATATTGGTCTTATATTTAATAGTAGATGAAAGTGCTCTAACTTTGTATTCCAGCAGAAAAACACCTCAGCCAGGTCTAGTAGTCTACGCTTTTTAGCATCAAAAAATGAGGGGATGGGGCGTTGACGGATACGCAGATCTCGATATATGGCGAACACGTAAAACTATTAGGTAGCCTATTGGTATTGTTACCAATGGTGCAGTAGTATGGGGCCAATAGTTATTGGCATAGTATTTGATAATAATTAAAATAATTTGATATTATATTGCACGTCCTAATATTATATTAGGCCGACATTAAATTATATTGTACTAGCGGGCACGACCCGCTTTAGTGAGTCATGATGACTCGCTGAAGCGGGTCTTGGCCGCTAGTACAATACAATTTCAATTTAATTTAATGTTGGTAATCATTTATGTTTCAATTTAGTGCTGAAGAGAACACTTTATTCTCACGCCAATTTTTCAATAAATTTCATCCGGCGGTCATGACGATAAAAAAGCCACAGCTGAGCAAACAAAACATGCCATTAACCCAGCTGGCAAACTGCATTATTTCCGTTTACATCGATCATTTCCAGAAATTGTGCTTTTTGTATTCCAGTTTAGCAATAGTAGTCCAGACATGCACCCTTCGTGCTTCAGATTTAGTGTCAGCGAACACGCAATACGATTGAAGAGCGTGGTTCAGTAGAGAGATACTTGTACGATCCAAGCTCAGAGCGCTACCCGTCATCACAACGGCTCGCTGTTTGACTGCTATCACAATTTACCAGCAAGGATTTTGCTCCAAGCAAGGTCTATAAAAACTACCAATGTCCAGCATTAGGCATTAAACGATGGTGAAGTGAGACAAACGTGAAAATTCTGTGATTGTCACCGCTATGAAACAGTAGCTGAAACATTAATTTCTTTTGACTTTTAAGAAAGTTTAAATCGCAATAACAAAGTTGACCAGCTTGGTTGGCTTGTGGCTTGTTTTTTTGTTGCTCTTTGGTTGCTCATCAATTTTCGACAGCTGGATGGAATTTTTTTAATATCTCTTGAAGATGAAGTGATCACACTATGGTTAAAATTTAGTATACACTGCCTTGTGTGTATGTTAGTTATTTAAAAGGCAATTGACATGTAGGTATTTTACAGCACGTCCCTCTAATTCTGAGCCACAGTGTAGGCCTAGTTATTTTATACATGAATTCTTATTTTATCACGATCACAGAGCCACAAATACAATCAATTCAAATGAAAGACTTAATTATATAAAGGGAGGTTCCAGCCGTAGCGGTTCCAGCCTTCCAAAATTTGATGGCTCAAGCTTCTGACGTATCGACTAAAGTATTATGTTCTCCATTAAGCTCACAAGAGGGTAGGAGGAATGCTGACGGAGGTTTCCCCTTTCGCGCAGAACTCATGGGTTGAGGGGGGGATTTTAACGGACGTTTATGTGTGTATTCTCAACAGTCCAGTTTCGAACAGTTCAGTTCAGTTTGAAAGTTCAGCTTTGTCCAGTTTTGAAGCCATTCTTGGTAGTTCCTATCAAGTCTTCAGCTTTTGGGACAACCACAAATTCAAAAGAAAGGGGGGAGCTTAATTTACCAAATGAGGGGGCTTAAAGGGGGAGTTTGAGAGGGCTTGGCTTAAATGTAAGAGGGAGCTTAAAACCCTTGTGGGGCTTTAAATCCAAACAGAGACTCCAAAGCACATCCACCTTGTGGAACTGTCACTGGAAGTAAGGGCGCATCCAGTCACTGCAGATCAATTGACCCATGCTCAGCCGACACCCAGGATTAGGATGCAGCAGGCCAGCCACTGCGCGCACAAGCTGCTTGCTTACATGTATCGGCCACGCCGTCGGTACATAATATGGGTATGGATCAAAGATGGGGCCCCATTCCGCAGACAGCGAAATAGAGCATGATGCCGACACTCCACGCATCGGCAGCGACTGGATCGTATGGTTCTGGAAAATCCCTGTACACCTCGGGCGCTTTGTATGGCTCGGTCCCGACGTCGGCTTCACTCCAGACTCTGCGACCCGTTGCTTTGTCGTACGTATAGCACGCCGATCCGAAGTCGCACAGTTTCACCTCGCCGTTCATGTCCATAAGGACGTTTTGGCATTTGATATCGCGATGAGCGATCCCCCTCTCGTGGCAGTAGTGCAACGCGTCGGTGATGCCAAAGAAGATGTGTCTAGCCTCCTGTTCGCACAGATGTCCCCCTGGCTGCGAGACGATGTGATGGTAAAGATTTCCTCGGGCCAACTCCATGACAATGCAGGAAATCGTTTTAGCACCTTGCAATTCATGTATTATGTCCTCGACGCGGATAATGTGTGCGTGGCGCAACTCATCAACGATGTTGAGTTCTCTGCAAATTGACTCCTCTGTTGCTAGAGTGTGGTCGATGATTTTGATGGCCACGTCGCGCCCTGTGCGTCGGTCAACGGCCTCCATCACCACACCGAATCCACCGGAACCGAGTCTCTCACCGAGCTGATAGTTTTCGATCCACATGGCGCAATAGAAGCTTTCCACCACACGAGTCGAAGTTGTGTAGGCCTAGTTGTTCTGGCTGACTCCAAACGTTAGAAATTTCTGGAAACTTTCTACAATAATCAAGGAAACAGATATATTATGGCAATACGTCCGCCTCAACATTGAGTATTTTTTGCAAACAAATTGAAGCTTTTGATTTTTTTATCTTTCTCATAAACAGCACAATAATCAATATGAGGAAGGTCAGTGCTATCACTGGACAAACTTGGAATACATGTATCTCAAGGTTCTGCGCATCCGGGCTCAAAATATCATTAGATGGAATTTTTGAGGGAAAATATCCGAAGCACGAAAAATACAATTGTCACGATATTGCTATTCAAATTCTAATAAAACACGTATGCCATAGTCCCGATAACATATAAAATGTAGCGCGAAAATCAGTCGATAAAAGCGTAGTAATTATATAATTTAAACGTTTTGTGTGCAAATTTTGTGAGTCATGACATCGTGACTTGGTATTGCGCGGATAGCTCATTGAATTGCACGCAGCGTTGTCTTACGCGAGTCATTCGAGTCAAAGACAATGTTCTTATTACGCTTTGTATGTGTTTTTAAGGAAAGCATCGCTAGGCTATGCTATCTTAAAAAAATTCTCTATTACCTTAAGAAAATTAAATTCAATAGAAGCGTTACTGCGTGAAGAACAGGAGCTGGTATGCATATCATTATCACTGAATCATAATTCAGCGTTTGAATTGTATGAAGGAATAGCCTATACCATGTATGTTGATTGTGTTAACAAGTAGAATCGCTAACTCAAACAACAGCTCCTATTTTACTAATAGGAGCCGATTTAATTAACTCGAACAAATCCTATTTTACTAATAGTTGTTTGAGTTAAGGAATTTACTTAATAATACACCTACCTCAAAATTGATCAGAATTAGTTACATTTTAAGTCCTCCATATAATGCTGCATTAGTACGCCTATTATTTTGTTTAAAGTCTCTAGCAAAGTAAACTAAACCTTCGTTACATGGAATTATACCACAGGCGTCACTGTTATACAGCACTTCTCTTATCTTTACTCAGGCTAACTTTAGTGGCGGCTCCAGAATGGAGCCTTGGGGGACTATAAGCCCCCTTTGAGTTTCAAGCACCCACAGTTGATATAAGCCTAGTCCATTTAAGATAGAAATTGATATTCCAACTTTCAAACTTTGGGGTGCCAAGCCCCCCCCCTGACTAGATTTTAAACCCCCCCCCCCCTCTCAATATAAATTGAGAAAAATTGTCTTAAGAATGAGCTGTTTTGGTGATGAAAGTGATGAAAATGTGTAGCATTTCACGTTTGGGAGGCGAAACGTTGGTGTCAGCACCCTCCCCCCCGGTCGCGAGTCCAGTCTGGAAAAGAAAAAATCGTGTTTACCGCTTGAGTTGAGTCCTTGTACTTTTAAGTCCCCCCCCCCCTTGAGCCCCTTGTTGTGGAAGGGTGGAACCGCTACTGGCTTACTTATCTGATATACTAAATTTGAACTGTTGAGAGCCTGAACCCTTTTCTGCCATAAAAAGTTTATTTCAAGTGCACCATCTCAAAGTGATATTTAATAATTGAAATAGACTGTGTTGTAGCTATCTGCCTAACATAAGGAGCAGCTACTGCCTTCACTTACATGTAACTAGTGCGCGCAAGCCGCACATCTTAGCCTACATGCATTATACGCCCAAAACTTGCGACTTCTCCGGCAAACTGATCGAGCGAGTTGAAAGTCATTCACACAGAATTTGTCTATATAATTAAAAACTTCATATTATACGATCCTATCCCCTTTAGACTTTACTACAATTGGCCTATAGATTAAAAGTCTAGTAGCCTACTATTGTAACAATGTGATGATTGCATATAACCTGTGACTTACACGCGGCGCTTCAATTCTATGACAACTAACACTCAGTGAAATACGAGAACATTCTCCGATATAATCCAGGGCTCACAGTTATTTAGCGCCATCTATGTTTAACCTATATTGTTGTCGAATGTTCTTGTTATCAGCTCTTGTCATTCTTGTGTCACCTGAAGTGACGAGTGAAAGATGATGTAGGCTTAGCCTTTCAGAGAGTACCGCATAATATACTCTAATCAACAGGCTGAACCTACAATATCCTATATTTCTTGGCTCCATCACCCATATCATAGTATGGAGGTAGTCTACATGCTTAATGCAACAAGCCTATATTAATGCACGCATGGAACTCATTGCTTTTATGACACTTGCGGAGTATTGAGGAATACAATTGTATTCAGTGCTATAGCCTAATATGCTACATCTATTCTATAGCAAGATTATTTTAAGAAACGTTTAGAGCTGCATCTTTTTGCGTCTTTCTAAAATGAGCACCGCACAGTCGGGTACGTGGAGAGTTATAGGCCTAACTCCAGAAGGTTATCCGGAAGTGATATTTACCTTGCGTGCACCACTCGGGAGCGGGGGAGGGGGGGGGGCTTAATTTATCACAAGCGACGATTCAGCCGCAGTCAGCAATGTAGTCCTGTGTGTCAGGGAGGCCAGTACATGTAGGTTGGGAAGGGGAATAAAGATGCTCTTTCCGTTAACAATTTGATTTCTGAATTTGATCCAGTTAAATTTGATTGCGATTTTTAAATTCATAATGCTCCCGCAATGTCATTAATGCAAAATCTTGCCAATATGCCCCTGCATAAGGTACAGGCAACTTGAACAATTTGACAATTTAAATGATTTGACAATCCAACAATTTGACAAGTAAAACATTTAGACAATTAGAAAATGTGACAATTAAAACAACTAGCCAATGATTCGCATAGATTAATTAAGCTGATATTAATATATATTGTTCGTTGGAAATTATCCAGAACACTTTTATCCCACCACCAGACATCGAGGGCTAGCCATCCCTGAGTAAAACGTTTGCACCGATTTTTATAAGTCCCTCGGAAACGCAGTACCTAGGGCTAAATTAATTTTATACTGGACAATTAGAAAATGTGACAATTTAAACAATTAGACAATTAAACAATTAGATAATTAGACAATTAGTCAATAACGATTTGAAGAGACAACGGTTTTATATTATAGATAAATATTTTAACCTAGTGCAACAGACTGATCGAGATTCTCATGAGTATGCCCAATCCTTCAGATTTCACGAAAATTTAGAGCTAACAGCGGCACAGCTGCAGTGTCACATTGTGGGACAGCTTAGTTATCTAATGCAATGTGAGTCCGTGTCATAATTGTCATTAATAATATTAGTTATATACAGTACAACACTTCGATATTCTAAAGTGAACAAAACGTGTATTTGAGCATTTACGCGATATCCACGACAACACATCCAAGTAAAACATAAGCATATCGCTGTAGCTCAATTGAATAATTATGAAAGTTCTGTAAAAAAGCATAAATACTCTGGACAACATTCAAAACTACATAGATCGACATTCCGACGTCTGAAAATCTTCGGTCTGCAATAAATTATCGAAATTTGTGGCTTCGTCGCCAACGCAAAACGACGTAGAGTCGCTTGTTCGCTGGTAATCGATGGTCCTATCCGACTTTGGCCGACATTTCAAAGCGATAGCAATAGGCTATACATTCAAGTTAAACACCGATGATGCTGCTAAATTTGATAATGAAAGTTTAGTGAACAACGTTAATATACGCTTAATGCTACAACAAGAACGTTACAACGGCGAGCATTTAATTAATTTAAACATTATTATCTTCATTTCGCCACGAAGGCAGTCCAACATACAAACGTGGCAAACAAACAGGATTACAAGTGCGATATGAGCAAATTTGGATATGCGTGCATAATAAAACTTAACTTGGCTAGTGTAGATAAACATGTGCGATGGCAGTATGATACAAACAGACACGTATGCCACTCTCAACGTAATCAATTTATAAAGTTTCATGCTGCCATAAGCGATAAATAAGAATGAAAATGATATAAAGCCTGTATTGATGTACAATTGCTGTGCGAGATGTGCCTAGCTTGAGGACCACTGCATACCACCCACTTGCATGCATTACGGGAGCGTAGCACAGTAACGTAGTCTCCGAAGTATTCATTTACTTTAAAAGCATACTCATGCAGTTTGTCAGCTTCGTTAATCCCATAATTAACATGAATATTATTCGTATCTTTTTCGCCATACAATTTATACGGAAAAATAGCTGATTTTAACTCATGATTTTTCAATTTAGTGTAGAAGTTTAAAGTCCTTATGTCTAACAGATAGCTAAATTTAAGAATATCTGGTATAATATTGACATAGGCTAACTCTATGACACTCTTATCAAATGTTGCAAAAGCTTCACAAACACAGAAATAAATGGATGGATAATACAGTTAATCGTCAAATTGTTTAGACATAGACTCCAAGCCATACAATTCTAATACAGGGCTATATTGTGCGCCTACAATATATATGTTCTTTATTCACCAAATGAATGGTAGTAAAATGCATAGAACAAAATAAGCACAGCACAAAAATAATAAATTAAGAAAATT
>JAQIWG010003023.1:0-18834 GCA_034695025.1 Chamaedrilus cognettii
GTACACCAGGGCTTCGTGCTTAGCCCACTGCTATTTATAATTGTTCTGGAAGCAATATCCAAGAAATTCTGGAAAGGACTACCATATGAGCTACTATATGCCGATGATTTAGCGACAGATGAGGAGTCAGAAGAGCTGCTGATGGAGAGAGTAAAGATATGGAAAGAAAGCCTGGAAGGGAAGGGACTTTGGGTAAACTTTAAGAAAACTAAGGTGATGAGGTACAAAGAAAATTTGGGACAAATCATGCGCTCAGGAAAATATCCATGTGGAGTATGCAGAGAAGGAGTGGGTTTAAACGCAATCAAATGTTGCAAGTGCAGGAAGTGGATTCACAAAAAGTGTAGTGAAATCAAAGGTAGATTGAAGGAAGATCCACTTTTCCAGTGCTCGGTGTGTATCAAGGGTGTAGACAATAGTGTTAAGACAGAGGAGAAGTATGTGATGCTTGAGGAGGGGTGCAGCATGGAGCGTGTGAGTAGTTTCTGTTATCTGGGAGATATGATTGGTTGCGGAGGGGGAACAGAGGAGGCAGCAAGGACTAGGGTGAGAAGTGCCTGGGCAAACTTTAACAAACTGGGACCTATCTTGACAGCAAGGGTGTCTCATTGAGACTGAAAGGGAAAGTCTACAAAATGTGTGTGCAAAGTACTTTGGTATATGGAAGTGAGACATGGCTAGCGAAGGTGGAGGATTTTCAGAGATTAGAGCGGACAGAGAAAATGATGATGAGATGGATGTGCAAAGTGTCATTGAAGGACAAGTGTCGAAGCGAAGATCTAAGAAAATGGTTAGGTGTCGTATGTATAACTGATATGGTGAAGAAAGGGAGACTTAGGTGGTTTGGGCATGTAGAATGCATCAATGAGGAAGACTGGGTATCCGCATGCCGATATATTAAGGTGGAAGGAATCGTTGGAAGAGGGAGCGGGAAGAAAACATGGAAGGAGGCGGTAGAGAGCGATGTGAAGGAGCGAGGCATGAATAGAGAGATGGCAAAGAATCGAGAGTTGTGGGGGAGTCTCATCATGGGAAACGTCCAACCTGTGTTGACACGGAAAAGTGGACGTAAAACGTAAATGATGATGATGATGATGAACCCAATACAATGAGACAAGATATTAATCCACTCCTCTTTGCACTTCTGTAAGTGAACGGATATCAATGAAATTTTGATTGTAGGAACGATGAAAATTGATCAATTCTTTTTATCAGGCAGTTTTTAATACTCAAACTCTTAAATATTAACTGTAATAGCTGTGAACCTGTAAAAATGACTGTTTATAATCTCATATACACTGGATCCCATAATGGTTGCTATTTAATTAATTGTTTAGGGAGATTAATTATATTTAAGTTAGGTAGATGCACCTTGTGGAATTGTATTTCGTCCGCTGTGTTGTTTGAACTAAAAAAAAAGATACGTGTATATATTCTTTTGTGCTATGACATATATTATCCTATGCACGATATTTAGTTTTAAAATATTACTTTAATATCATATGTTTGAACTTTCAATGCAGGTTCGCATGTGGCCGTGATCAAACTGCTATTGGCACACGGCGCTGACCCGACCTACAAATCAACCAATGGCATGCTTGCGCTCAACTACAGTCCCTACGAGTCCGAGTCCTTTAGAATCCTCAAGTCTGCCTCAGCTGGCATCGTGCCAAAAATAACTGAAATGCCCGACGTTGTTCCTGTTATACCGACATTTATACTTCCGCGTTTGCCCCCTCCAAGTGCTAGCAGGAAAGGAAAGACTAAGAAAGGCAAGAAGAAAGGAAAAAAGAATGGTGGAAAGAAAATGAAAAAACGTTGAAAGATCTGTCATTATTTGAACTGTAACAAAAAATGAGTTACTGTATTTATTATATAATGCTGATCCACAAACAGTTAACTATTGTTTAGATTGTGAAGGACTTGCAATAAATATTTATAAATTGTTGACTTGTAGGACTTGTGTTTGTGCTGATATCTGGGACTTAAATACCGATGACTAATCGAAACATTTTGTCCCTATCTTGGTACATAACTAGGTTTATTTTGTGATAATTAGAGAGTTACTCAACTAAAGCTTATTCAATGCATAGGTATTTCTATAGACTTTTTTTTCTCATATTTATTGCTTCAACAACAGCAGAACATTATAAGCATCGAGATGAAATTACAATGTCATGAACTATAGGGGCAATCAGAGGGAGAAATAACTATGTTTGATAGCCTACTAGGTCTGCCAATATCACGTAGCAGCCGCCATGTAGCCTACCAGGCTGTAAGCTCACGCTATTGTTGTCTAAATAAGTGTATCGAGTTATATACAAGTTTAAATAGCTATTATTAAATAGCTACTATTAAATAGCTGTTATTAAATAGCTATTATTAAAAGTCATTTACTTGTCAATTCTGCTGGCGTTCAGTAGAAAACAAAATAAGATTATTAAAGTCTACAGAAAAAGTTCAAGAGTAACTAAAGTTTAATACCAACTTCACAATCACAATGAAATAACTACGGTACCATAAGAGTTACGCAATACGGTGAAAACAGCATTTGCACATTACATACTCGTAAAATTTTACATTGATTCAATGTACCGTAATTAATTACAACAGACCGGAATCATCACATCAGGTTCTTCTTAACGCAGTAGAAGTAGAACTATCAAATTCTAACTTCCTACAATGGATAATAATTAGGTCCATACATCATTTGTCTAAGATAAAAAACGTGTTACTTTTCTAGTATTAACTCGCTTGCAAACACAAAATGACATCAAATTTATGCTCCGATGCGATCTAGGTGGGACTAAATATTAACTAATTTATGACCAAGTTCTCTGTATATATGACAGACAACAACAGCACTATTGCCTTTGCAGGGAGCACTGCAGCCAGCGCTGCAGTATAAATATTAGCTAATCACAGCTTATCGTGATTGCTGCCAAATTAAATATAAAATAACTACTGACTTAAACGCATGACCTTGACACCGAACATGTACATGGATAAAGTAAATAAAGGTGTTGAAGAGAAGCTTCGACATCCTATCTTCAAAGAACCTAAACATCAGCATGCTACCACACATCCTATCCTCAGAAATTATCTACACATACCACCTGTTATTCAGTATGACAAATAGGTACCTTGAGCAAAGAATTCTTAGTTTCAGTTTTCTTGGAACTAGACAAAAATTCTGCTTGGGCGCTTAGTACAATGTGATTGCGAAGCATACATCAGTCTACGATGCAGTCTGTTCTCTAAGCTACACTTACGGACATTATCTATAGCCCATAACAGATTCACATCTACAATAATCATAGTTTGTTAATCACGAACAACATTTAAAATGACGAACAACACTTAAAATGACGATTGAAAATTGGCATGATTGCAGACAATAATTAATTACTTGTACAACGATGATCAGTAGGATAGAAGTTGCAACACCGTCAGCATGATCGTTCCGCATATCGATTTCTTATAATATGCCTAATATAATATGCTTATAATATACACTAAGATTAGAATTGAAAACAAGTAGTTAGTCAGCAAAAATTGTATGGTAATAAATTACTTACGTCACAAAGTTTCCAATATTCGCTCAAATCAGGAAGTTCCATTAGTCCATAAGCCTCTCGCATGCATTTGCAGTTTTGGCCTTTGAAACTTTTGTTATAAAACCGGACAACTGTATAGCTGCACAAATTGGCATTTCTACACGCTTTAAACAGGCACTGCTCCTCGGGGCCCAGAAGGGAGCTTCAATAGAGAGGGGTGCGGTGGGGGGTGGAAGTGGTCGGGCCGAGGGTAGAGTCGTTGAAGGCGGTGGTGTAGGATTGTTTGAGGAACTGTACGTAGTTTTGTAAACTGCGGTTTGTGGCGTGGGACTGCTCCAAGCGATCCTTTAGGTCGTAGAGCCGAGAGTTGAATTTACGCTCCGCCTGTAGCACACACATGCAGAGCAGAGTTAAATCTAGGCTCCGCCTGCAGAAACACAAGAAGAGTTGAATCTACGCTCTGCCTGTAAACAGACAACGAGCGCAGAGTTGAATCTACTTTGAATGCTCAGCTTGCAAGCACACAGAGCAGAATTGAATCTACGCTCAGCCTGCAAGCACACAGAGCAGAATTGAATCTACGCTCAGCCTGCAAGCACACAGAGCAGAGTTGAATCTACAGTATAATCAAATTAAGGGTGGGAAACAGAAGCTACTCAACCAGTGTTACCACTGGACCAAAATAGAATATCCCTAAATTCTGAATATCTCAGCCCAAAATTGGCCTAGATAGCAGTTTTTGACAAAAATATCCCATTATAAAATGAACCAATAAAAAATATCCCAATATCCCCCATCTGGTCTAATTGAGTTCAAACTGAGATCCCTCAATCACTGAATATCCCTAAATCTAGTTATATATCCCAAGCAGCGGCATCACTGCACGCAACCCTCCATCTATGGCTAGGGACAGAGATCTCTCGAATACCAGAAACTGCAAAACATAAAATTTGTGCGTGCATGTTACTTTTCAAAATTTCGCGAATCCGATCAGCAAAACGCGCAAAAATCACACGCGCAAAAATAGCGCAGCATAAAACAATACAATGAGCAGTCCTCAAAAATGCCAAAAAGTATTTGCAGCTAAATCTCTATGAGGCAAAACCACGAAAATAACACACAGGCAAAATTTTACGTTTGACAGTATTGGCAGAAGTTACCTCGTCTCTCTCTCGCTTGAGTCGCGTCACCTCGGCGCGTGATTGGCCGAGCTGAGCCTCCAGCTCGAGCAGCTTGGTCTGTGTCGCGCGCTCCTGCATACAACATACCACACTGACTGCACACATGCGACACTCCCCATCTGTTTCACCCCCTGCAGGCCGGTGAACAAAGAATTGGCTTGCAGTCCAGAGCTCCCCGTGCTTGTCGTAAAGGGCAACTAAAGACGGGGGAGCGGTTTTTGTGCCGGCTCTCTTGCACAGAACCAGACCGTATATTATACTAGTCTTTGTGCTACACACGATGCCTAAACTACAAAAAACAAACAAACATCACAGAGACGACAGCCTGCCCTTGTCCTGGTCAAACAGGCAAAGACACATACAAGAGGAGGTAGACACAGATAGAAGCAGAGATACGTACAGAAGAAGACATCTTGTCCTTACCCTGGTCGAACAGACAAATACACATACAAGAGGAGGTACACACACACATACAAGCAGAGATACTCACAGAAGAAGACAGTTTATCCTTGTTCTGGTCGCGCACACGTCTCAGTTCACCGGTTGCCTCGCTCAACTGTCGCTGCAGACCAGCATTCTCCGCTGTACGCTCCTCCAGCCTCACCTGAACCATCAACCGTAACATACTGTTAAAGATGAAATTTCAAGTGCATGTAATGTTGCAAAATTTTGACGATCATAAGTGCAAGCCAGAAGTGAAATCAGAAGTGCTAGGCAGGAGTAAGAATCAATATTGCTAGTCAGGAATGAGAATAAAAAGTGCGAGCCACAGTGAAATTCAAGTGTGAACTAGGAGTAAAATAACAAGTGCAAGCCAGAAGTCAAATCAAACATGCCAGCTAGGAGTAAAAACTACAAGTGATAGCTAGGAGTGAGGGAGGAGTGCGTACATTGGTTTGTTTGAGTGCCTCCTCCAGCCGCGCGGTCCTACTGCTCAGCTCTCTCCTCTCATCCTCCACTCCATTCAGCTTCCTGCATCACACATATCCTCCAGTTGCCTCCTTCAAACAATGCATATTGTGCATGCAATCTTACATGCAAGTTTGCATGCAATTTTGCATGCAATATGTTAAGAAAATGACAATGTAAAATGTCCTTAACTGGGTTTCATGCAAGCCATGCATAAAGCCCAGTTACGAAACAAGCCATGCGTAAAACCCAGTTAAGAAAATCGTTGTCATGACAGCGGTCATCCGTCCGCCTGAATAGTTGCATGCAAAATATGCATGGTTGAAAGAGACCCTTATTTACAGTTACAAGAAATCAAGGCTCCCACAATATCACACCAAAGCGCTGTGGTGCAGTGGTTAAGGCGTCGAATACGAGTCCCGGAGACCTCAGTTCAAGTCCCCGCGCCGGCAACTATGAACAAGTGTCCCTAGTTGCTAACTCCGTGCCAAATATTAGTTTTGTTGGCATCAGGCAGGGCATCCGGCTGTAAAAATTCAGCTCCTGAAATCCTTACCAGGGCGCAAATCATATAGTCCATGTAAAAACATAAACATAGAGAGAATAGACGACAAAAAGGCGTTCATACATAGTTATATGAAAGTGTATTTAGCCCTTGTTCAGACTACAGCCAATCAGAGTGCGAGAACCATGGCTAAATCTTTATCTCATCGCGGTTTGCACATACAGATTGGTGAGTCTGTAAATATAATTTGATCTCAGTACAATAAATATAGAACGGAAAGAGGAGAGAAAAATTCTGAGCAGAGAGAAGAATCACCTCTCCAGTGTGTCCAGCTTAGCAGTCTGCCCACCCTCCTCCCCGAACTCACTCTGCGCAATAAAAAGTCCACCGTGACACAGACCTTAGATATTGTAGAGTCTGCAGCGTGTCAGATTTTGTTTTTTGAAACAACAAAAAAATCAAAGATAATAAACTATGAATTCTGCAGACTTTCGGACTGCCACCAATAATTCAGAAAAATAATAGTTTAATTTTTATTCTGGTTACCAATTATTAAATTAATTCAATGAAGAATAATACAAGCTATAGCCAAACCCACCAACCAAGCAGTCAGGCGTCCAAACATCCGCATTTGATTCAAATCGCTAGTGAACAATCAACGTTAACTCACAACTTATGCGAAGGCTTATTCAAGAACACTTCATCATGCCTGCAAATGCTTAAAATCATGCAAAAGCACTTAGGATAAGTTTTACTTAAAAAAAAACATAGATCCAACGACACAGAATCAAGCTATAGCTTGTGCATCATCCGATAAGGGAAAAGTGGGCGGAGTTACCCGCTCTAGCCCCTCCCCCATATCCTGTCGGGCACGCTGCAAGTCCCGCCTCTGTCCATCTGTCATTGGCTCGTTCATCCCTCGTCCGTTCCTCATCTGAGCACAGCGCCCATGACAATTATGTCATCTACGTACAGCATCCTTACCAGATTTTATCTAGGCATAGCACCCTGGACAGTTGTGTCACCTACGAGCAGCACCCGTGACAGACGTGTCAACTAGGCAAAGAGTTCGCTACAGATTTGTCACTTAGACCACATAATACCACCAATATTTTTATAAATTCTAAATCATTAAAAAATAACGAGAGAATTCAAGCTTGCTAAATCTTCATCGCGTAATTTGACAAAGGATGAACACCTTAGCCTAAATACATTAACAAACAAACCTTAATAATTAATTCTCAACAAATTATTTAAAATCAACGTTCGTTTAGGGAAAAGTGGGTCCTGAGTGAAACAGGGGCACTCGATGACGTCACTTGATGCCAAAACTGACTCTAAACCGATTGTTATTATTATTATTAAGTGCAGATTGGCATCGCTCTAGCCCCCCCGCTAGTTCACCTGACTGCGATATTCATCGACCAGCTGTTGGTACTCCCTCAGATTTGCCCTCAGTTCTGCCATCTCCGCATCTCTCTGCGCCAGGCGACTTTCTACCGCTGCACTCTGCATCTGAAAGAACAAGAAAAAGAAGACGGCTATAGGCTTTTGAAGCTTTAGGACCGTGCGTAGTAAAACACTATTACAATCCGATTCAGTGGCTCGGGGTAAAGCAAGAAACGTTCCCGCTTCTTTTGTCGCATCTTATGACACACCCGGGAAGCTCTGGGCTGCAGACCAATTCGCTCTTTTTTCTCACCTATAGGAGGAAAGAAGGCTATCCCTTTGGGTGTAACTGTAATCAGTAGCATGAGGGCTCTCAGCACCAATTGTCACATCTTAACCATTAACCTGCAACCCTAAATATTGGAGAGCAATGTTGCTTCTCTCCGATTTAAACACACATCTCTACCCACCATAGATCTTTGTACTCTCGTGACATGGAAGAATCAACCTGACTTTTTGACACTCTTTCTCGTACCCCTTCGTCTTCGATTTTTGCCAATTACAAATAGATGCTTGCCTATAGCGAAGTGACGACTTCAAACAATTCTCAAACTTTAAATTGATAAGAAGTCCGACTCACTCGATTGGAGCCGGGCAGCGAATGCGAGTGCCAAGAGGGCCACTTTTGGTCAGCAGAACTGGCTCCGTGGGATTAGTGTCTGTGGATAGTGTCTGTGGAAGCCAAAACAGACTCTAAACTCAAGATTATAATATTATTATTTATCCAAGGACCCAGACTGACCCTCATACGATCGTTGTCCAGCTTGAGGGAGGACAGTTCTTGTGCCCTCCCCTGCAGTCGGGCCTCCACCTCCCCCTCCTTCTCCCGCCCCCTCACCTCCCCCCTCTCCAACACCCCTTCCAGCTCTCCCACCCTTCTGCAAGCGCAACACACCCCACACCGCGCATTTATATATTAATTAATTTATTCACCACTTAGGCAGAAAACGCCTAATGAAACAAACAAACAAGAAAAAATGCACAAAAGCAAAAAACTATAGCAAAGTTAGAAAGATAGAAGAATGCCAAAGCCTATATACATCTACAGGCATGCGTTATAAGACTAACTTAGTTATCCAATAGCAATAGTGACTGTAAACAAGTAATAAAATGTTTTAAAATTTAAATCAAAAATCCTACAGTCAATTAATATCAATACTCGTTTGAAAGGTACACCAAATTTCACATTTGCAAATATATTCTGTATGATAAGAAGTCATGCCGTATTCAGCCTTTATACCTTCCTCATCAGTTGTTCCAAGCCAACAGTGCAACGTTTGTGAAACAGAATTGGTTTTAGCGGGCTTGCTGAGTTTTCTATAAAACATTTTTGTTCTCTGATCAATTAATAAAAAAATTAGTTAAATTTATTCACGCGCCCTCTGCGCTTTACTGACAATACATGTTTCAGCCCCATAGCATGGTAGTTTTCAACATGGGGACAGGATATTTTGCATGAGGGCAAAGGTTCCACGACATTTATGCCTCTCATTCACATCTCATAGATCTAACCCCGTGCCAGATAAAAATTTATCTCTTTGGTAGGAAGGGCAGCTGGCATAAAAACGGTCAGCAGTCCTCACCAGGATGCTCTTTGGTAGGAAGGGCAGCTGGCATAAAAACGGTCAGCAGTCCTCACCAGGATGCTCTTTGGTAGGAAAGACAGCTGGCATAAAAACCCAGCTCCAGCAGTCCTCACCAGGATGCAAAACGTCTAACGCATGTGATGACATGGATACATTAGCCAAACGGTTAGACTTTGGTTGCACTGTAAAAATAGTGTTTTAAAAATAGTTAAGAACTAAGAACTGATACTTAAAAACTTTTCTACATTCTACAGCCTGTGCCCAGGGTCTAGATGAGAGACTCACCGCTGGAGAGAGCCGAGGTCGCTGAGGGCCTGGCCCCGCTCCTCCCCCAGCTTGCCGAGCTGGGCGCGCAGGCCTTGCAGCTCGGCGTTCTGCGCCTCCACCACAGAGTCGCGCTCCATGACACACGCGCGCATCTGGTCCAGCGCGTCCTCACTCCGCGCGGCACGCTCCTTCTGTACTCTGGGATAGTGATAGTGATAATAATAGTAAGTTGTCCACAACAAAGCCCATCCTCCTTCTGAACTCCATTACAATAACTATAGCCCCAGTCACTCATTCCGAACCTTAAGATAACTGTTCCTTTTCAGTGTTCTGCCAAATGGCAGGTCTCTGACATCCAAACCCTCCACCCTAGCCGATCTTCAGCCCTTCTCTTTATCTCTCTCTGCATACGATTCCTTCCCAAGCAGGTCGTCTATCATTCATATACGTGGCATTCCCGGTTCTCTCTTACCCTCCATTCTTCCCTCCATCGCCTATCTCAACAATCCCTCTCCTCTAATTATGTGTCCAATCCAGTTTTTCTTTCTTCTGACTATCACTTCCATCATAGTCCTTGTTTCCCCCACTCTCCTCAACACTTCTTCATTTGCTATCTTCTCTGTCCAGCTAATCTTCTCCATACCCACATTTCAAATTACATATTAGTAAGGGAACATTAGTTCAAACATAAAATATTTCTAATAAATTTTAGTGATAGTATATAATAGAGTAGTTAACAATGCCAGACACGCGAGCAAGCAGCGCTCTGTACCTAGTGGCCCTCTTGAGAGCTTCCTTGTCCTGGTCAGGTTTCTTCTTGGCTTGCATGAGCAAGCCTCGCAGATGATCGACGTCTATGCGCTCCTGGGCCAGCTGACTCTCTAGCGTCTGTCATTGGCAGACACACAAAACACTACTGTGTAATGTCTGCTATCGACACACAATATAGGGCCCACACTATTCTCTAGCATCTATCATTAGCACGCATCGCAACAGCATGCACTACTCTCTAGCGTCTATCGTTGGCTCATACAACAAACACTACCCTGTAACGTCTGCTATCGCCAGACAATGTACACTACTCTCTAGCATCTGGCATCAGAAAGCAATTGAGTGACCCACTTCAACTTCAACCTCTCTACTGCACTCCACCCTAATGGATAATTATTTGCAGGGCTGACAAAATTAAGCACCTTTGCCAGGGGTGCACGAAGTGCATCAAAAATCTTCTGCCGCGGCCGGGGTTCGAACCGACTCTCTGCCACACTCGCAATCTGACATCCGCGACTTAGACCACTCGGCCACAACGCTTCGCCCAACTCATGGATCTGCACACCTACTGGATGACCCACTTACACAGACCCTCATATATGCAGCCATTTACATGGATCTGTATAGCCATTTGATGACTCAAGTACACGCTACCGCTTTTGGTGACCTACTTACACAAATCAGTACAGCCACTGAATGACCCACTTAAACGAATTCATACAGCCCCAAGTGATACATTTGCATGCATTTGTCCCGCCTGGGGAGACAAATGAATCCACACAGCCCTTGGTGACCTATTTACGCGGATCTGCACAAAAACCGAGTGACCCACTTAAATGAATCCATACAGCCTCGGGTGACCTACTTACGCGGATCTGCACAGCCATGCGATTGCAGTCGCCGTCCTTGACCTTGAGTTGTTTCTGAAGGTGCGCCCTTGTGGCGCTGAGAGAAGTCTGCAATCCTGCCACAGCCATGTTCTCCTCCTGCACAACCACCAGCTGGGTTAGGGTTAATTATGGTTAGGGCTACTAGGGTTCGCAATCAACATTCCCTCTAAGCTGTGCGCGTGCGCAACTGCGCACAGACTACAGACACGCTGCACACAAAATTTTGGCAGTCAACTAATAAATTGTAAAAAACAACAGATGAAGTAAACGGTGATTTTGAAAATCATACAGTATTTTCCAGGTTTTTCATGTTTCATTGTTGCAATAGAGTAGTCAAACTTAAGATAACATCCAAGGAGAACTCAATCTTTTGATATAAATATGACATGAATACTAGCACGGGAAAAAAAATCTGAAAGTGCACAAAAAAGTTGTACAAGACTAAAAAAATGGCGTGCAGAACTTTTTTGGCCCACTCACAGACTTTTTGGCTTAAAGGGAACATTGTTCATAATAATTATTTTTTAACGGCTGGGGTTTAGTGGCCGGATGCCCTTCCTAACGCCAATCAGAATAATAAATTTTCTGGCACGGTGGTTAGCAGATAGCGACACTTGTGTGTTTAACAGCTGACGTGACTGTAAGGCACGATTTCATAGTTGTCGGCGCCGGAAATCAAACCCCAGATGCGGGACTCCTGACCCTCAACCGCTAGACGACAGCATTTCACAGAGAGTACTCCAGAAAATCTTCAAAAAACAGCAGCATAGTTTGCAAAGCTTATTGATTCTCAATTGTTTCGTTAAAATTTTGTTTGCAAGGCAAACAAGGTGCAGTAGATATTGAAGAAATAAAACAAGTCGCTTCATATCGAGGTACGGCATAGATGAGGGCAAACTAACAAACCCGCTGAGCGTCCAGCTGAATCTTCAAGTCGACGATCTGTTGCTCCTTGTCCAGCAACTCACCCCTCACCCCCTGTGTGCAACAGGATTAGGATCAGATACGCAGCAGGGTTAGGCTTACACAAGCAACATGGCTCAGGTGAGATAGGGTTGTACTATGTACACGTCTAAGCAACCGAGTCAGGGTTAAGATAGGGTTGTACTCATTTTGACCTGCAATGAAGAAGGTTAGGACTAGATAAGGCTGCGCTCGTTGAATGATCATTGTAAGCTAAGGCACTACGATTAACTTTGATTGTTCCTTACATCGTACAAGGAACAGGATTAGCGTAGATAGGGCTATATTCAATTTTGTACCCGAAAGCAATAGTATTAGGGTTAGATCGGCAACACTATCTGTTCACCCTCCATAAGCATCACGGTTAGGATTATACTCATTTTACAGCCCTTACACAACATTTTATTATAAAAGTGATGCTCAAATGAGATTTTTTAGCCCAACTTTGAAGATTCACATGATCACTATCGAAAAAAATTAAAAAAAACCTATCACTAGTCCGAGGTCAATCAACAGATATAAACGACACAGAACCTAACCCAAACACTAACCTGGTGCAGGTCCTGCGTGCGCGCGAGTCGCTCAAGCAGCCTATCGCGCTGCTCGGCGAGGCGTGACGTCATGTCTTGCTGGTCGCGCTGGTGAGTCAGCAAGGTCCTCAGCGCTGCGCTGTGTGCGCCGAACTGTGATAGTCGGTCGTCCAGCAAGGCCTTGTGTCGCTGAAGCATCGCGCTGTCTGCAGGCGATATACGCTGGTCCTGTATGCAAGAAAAATAGCGTACACAATACAACAACATAGTACTCAGAGCTGTCTGTAGGGGATATAGGCGGATCCAGCATGCGACAATCACAGCATACACAATACAACATGGTATGTCCGTAGGGGATATATGCTGGTAAAAGAGAGTACACAGGAGAGTAGCAGCATGTAGAGTACAATAAAAAAAGTCTATGAGACCCCCTTTTGGTTGTCAAACCCTACCCCATATTCCTCGATACAACACTGATACAGTACCGATACGATACTGATACAAACTTATATGATACGGATACCCAATCAAGTGCAGACAAAGCATAGACGGACCTCCCTCATCAGTTGGATGGTGTCAGTGAGGGCGCACGCCTGTTTCTCCACACTCTGAGCCTCCAGCTCCACCTCCAGCAACTTGCGCTGCAATCTTTCATTGTCCGAACACTCCACGTCCGACCTACACACAACCAGTGTTCTCATTCCAAACTAAAATTGACAAAAGATTATTTGGAGATTCTTTCGATCACACACTGGCTAAATTCAACACAGGTTCGGACTCTTGATACCTATGGTTCGGGACGCGTGGTGAGACCCTCAATTAAATACACGCTAGTAAGAGCATGTGAAGTAAAAATATTGGAGTTGGTAAACTAAGTTTACATAAGAAACTCAAATATGAAAAGGGTCTAAACAGTAGTTTTAAAATGTTGAGGAGAGCCACCCCCCCCCCCGACTTTTCTCAGGATCGATGTTTATTGCACTATTTATCTAATAATACAATTTGCATCGGGACCTATTGAGTCCGTCCACGCTCTGTCTCAGTCGACGGTTGACCGAGTCCTTCAGCTCCAGTTCCTGCTCCAGGCCGCGCAGAGCTTGTTCCTGATCTTGCAGTGTGCTCAGCAGCGCGGCGCTCTGTCGCTGAGAGCAGCAGCAGTAGACGTTACAAGAACTTCCACAGAAAATAACCAAATGCGGTGGGACCAGCATTAGACACCAGAATGGTTGCGTCCTAGGGCCTCATTCAGGAAATGATCTTTGACAATCTTAGTCTTAAGATTATCTTAAGAGAATCTTATGAAAATCTTATCTTTTTTATTGGAAACTCCGCTCAGTCGCGCGCAAACCGAATGGTGACGTCACGGTGGTCGGCGATTAGATTTTATTTGTTTTAAATTTAAGCTACAATCAAATTTCAGAAAATCTTAAGAAATGTACGTAAATGAGGCCCCTGGTGTGTGAGAGATCCTCCCTAGGGGGACCAGGGGCGGTCGCTAGAGCGATCGCATCTTGGCTTCTGGGGGATCCTCCCTCATGGGGACCCATTGCAATCACACTACTTCATCACCAGAAATCCTTTATCAACAGACATGACTTGATATGGCCCACTGAGTTCGAAAGAAACTTTATACGCTTACAAGATGATCTTCAGGCCTATGCGTCAATTACATTACCATACAATGGCATACATGTGCCAATAACATCCAATCACTGGCTATAAAAAAGAAAAAGAAGAAAAAGAAGTCATCAAGTTTCTGGATGGTGGACCTGGAAGAGCACTTCTTCTGTAAAGAAGAAGAGGAGCCAACACAACAACAACTGGCCATATTTTCTCTTATAAATCGTATTTCTTTTTACAGAATGTGATAATGTTACAGCGAGGTGATGTGGTGCAGTGGTTAAGGCGTCGGACTTTGAGTCCAGGGGACCAGGGTTCAAGTCCGCGCACTGGCAACTATGAAACCATGCGTTGCAGGCCCTTCAGCAAGGCTGTTAAACACACAAGTGTCTCTAGCTGCCAACCCCGTGCCGGATAATTATTTATTTGATTGGCGTCAGGAAGGGCATCCGGTCGTAAAAACCCAGCTCCAGCAGTCCTGATCAGGGCGGGCGAAAACGTGTAAACCTGTGTGAAAACATGGGACATTAACAGACCACACGAAAGGAGGTTAGTCAGTTTTTTTTAGCATGTGATAACACTGTTAATGACACTTGACAATGGCAGGTAAGCTAGAGTTGTCAAAAGATTGCTATCAAGTATGAAGCAAGGTTCGTTATAAAGCACTAGCCTATACTTGCATTATTGTCAATCTATAGCTACCATATTGCTGTTCTTATTGCTATTTAATAGTTTCATGTAATAGTAAATTTAATTATTTGACTGCTCCTTTTATTGTATCAGGCTATAAGAGTCAGTATTGTCTCACAGCTCTTTGCCTGGTTGCAAGGATTGTTGTTGAATTGAAGCCAGTTGTTAAATTGAGGATACGACTGTTCACAATTAATTAAACTACCGTATATGACTTACACGTACACTTGAACTATGCACTTACACTATGCATTGACTCTATATGGCTTGACAGCTATATATGGCTTGTTAGCTATATAGCTTGACACTATATGGATTACACTATATAGGGCTGGTTTCTCCAACACGGATTTAACGGTGGTTCAGGATTTAACCCACCTTTTGTATAGGCTAAATCCTGAACCACCATCAAATCCGCGCTGGAGAAACCAGCCCTAAATGACTGATTATATCCGGAGAAAGAAGAGTTGTCGATTTTTGACCATTTGCTTTCTTTCAGACTTTCAGGTTATTTTAATGATATATGTTATAAATAGTATAAATAATAATATTTAATAACTAATCATTTTAATAATTTAAATTAATAATTATTAATTTAATAATTAATAGTATATAATAATATATAAACAGTAATAAATAATAATAATATAAATACAGATTAATATTAAATCGAACACAACAGATAATTATCAAATTACTTATATTATATATATGTTTCAAATTAATATCACTAAATTGTACAACATGTCACAACAACTCCCACAAACTGTTCATCTGCACTTACCCCTTGCTCATCCACTTGACCATCATCATCCAGGTCACGGTCACGCGAAAGGCTCCTATTGGTCAGTCCAGGGCCGGTACTCAGACGCCCCGATTTACCACCCTACAACGAAAACAAGTCAAAAGTTGAATATTCTTAGTCCCAATAACACTTGCTGGATGGTATGGCAGTACAGTACTTAGTTTGAATATGAGTCTCTGGCAGAACGTACAGCCTGCAACTACCCAGGCCATAATACCAAGCTTACAAATATGCTCCGATTGCCGGTGGGCCTATACATAAAAAACAAATTATATTGATCGTCAACAAACGGTTTAAAATACTCATTTCGCATGAAATTGCACAGAATATACACAGGTTTCAAACATTTACTCTCTGCTCCATTCAGAAGTCGCAGGATACCCACTATCTAACCACTAAAACAGCAGATTTCTTAACACCAAACCTCTGAGTTATTCCGATAAGTCTCATGTGTTTACTACGGCATCCACATACCAGCATAGTTAGTATTAGCATAGCACAGAAAATTCGATTTTGAAGCCAAAGAATACGTTATTATTAACAACTTTATACAACTACTCAAACTATTCCTGATAATGCTTATTAAAAAATCTATATTATTCAAGGTTATGTACAAGTAGTTCATTTATTATTCACAAAATAATTAAACTGTAGCTGCCAAAAATTCATAACGATATAAAATATCTGTCTACACAATTCTAAAAGTCATGTTTAAAAATCCAATATGTATGTATATATTATATATATATTATGTTATATATATATTATATATATATATTATATATATACATGTATGTTTCAAAATTTCACACAAAACATAATTATGTGAGACGTTGATGGGCCATGCCTGGCGCGAATATTTCTGTCCGGCGGCCGTGTTGGCCCTCAGTGCCGGCCCGTAGCCCGGTCTGGGGGGGGGCCTGCTGCGCCTGGCCCCCCGTGTGGGGCCCTGCGAACCCGGGGAGGGCCCCCGGTCCCTCAGGTTCCCCTCACCGTAACGTTCTGAGGACCGACTGCGCCTGATCTGCATAAAGAAGCAAGAAGAAGATTTGGGTTAGAGTTCCAAGGTCATAAGAAGGCAGTGTTACTATTGGACCAAAATGGAATATTCCTAGAATGTGGATATCTTGGTGAAAAATATCCCAAGATTGCATCTTTTCACACAAATATCAAAAGCCTCTATAAAAATATTCCAAGCTTCCATCATAAAATGCGCCGTTCTATACAATATATCACAAGATATCCGGGGGGATTGCATTAAAGGCAGCACCCCTCTCATCATCAAGTTCTGCAAGGAAAGGAAAAATAGAGGCTGGTGAGTAGAAAGCCCCTAAACCTCCCCCGAAAATAAAACGAAGTTCAGCCCACGGCCCGGAATCCAGCCACTCACAGGGTTGTTGCCGCTGTTGAGGGTCGGCGCGCGCTTCTTCTGTTTTTTGACATGCACGTGGACAGGCATCTCGTCTGAGACGTGGATGTGCACCGGACTCTGTGCGCGCTCCACGTGTCGCTGCACCAGCACGCCCGCGTCCTGAACAACACGCGTCCAAACTCTACTCCCTATCTAATGCACTGCCAAACCACCCTTGCAGGCCGGGGAACAAAGAACTTCCTGCAGCCCAGAGCTCCCCGGGCTTGTTGTACAAGGCGACTAAAGAAAAGGGGGAGTGGTTGTGTGACAGCTCTCTTGCACCTTGCACAGAACCGGACTGTATATAGCCCTTGTGTGCTGCACACTGTCCCTGAACCACTAAAAACTAAAAACAAACAAGCCAAACGGCAGGTCTCTGACAGAAAACCTCTCCACACCTGGCTATCCTCCACCATTCTCTCAAAATTTTCTCTCCAGTAATTCTATCATTCTGATTCTCTTCCTTCTCTCATCCTCATCAATCTTTCCTTCAGTATTTCCCTCATCAATCCCCATCCTTTCACTGCTTAATTCATGTTTTTTCTCTGCACAATCTTATCTACAAGACTGTTCTTTTGTCCTCAACTCTTGCCAAGATCTCCCCATTTGTTCTTTTTCATGTCCATCTCATTTTTTTCAACTCAACATGTAGCCTTCATTGCTCAAACTGTCTACTAAACATTTGCACAGCACTAACAGTCTGCTTGACTGTCAATTCTGCTTTGGTCGCTAGAATTCAAGCATCTTTTGAAGTTTGATTTAATGACAAAACTGATTTGAACTTTTATGCTGATTCAAATCAAAAGCATCAACAAAATGAACATTTCAACACATAGCCCACTTACCTACAGTCAACTGTGTGTAGAGTGTATTACTGATAGGACAGGGACATGTAGACTACTGATAGGACACAGAAGACTTCCAACTGTGAAGAGTACCGTCGCAGCAAAGCAGCCTGTCTATTCACTAGCGAGTCAACATTAGAAGCAATCTATCCAAACCAACAGACGATTGAGATAACCAACCGTCATGGTGTCCTGTTCCTCTTTGAGCACAGCCTCTTTCTACACTAGCTCCCCCACCCCCGGTCCCCTCCCGCGCTCTCAGTGCCCCTCAGCCCCTGCTGGACCCTTCCCCTGCCTTGCTTGCCCACGAGTAAGGGTGTTCAGCCTCAGAGTGTTTATTCACTTGTCTAGACTGTTTGACAACAACTCATACAGTCCACGCACTGCCGCATACAAACGCTTTGAAATTTGATCCACAGCTATTCGCTCCAGAACACACACAGCTAACCTATTGACTGTAGGCAATCACTTGGTGATCAATATTAGTGATCACCATTATTATTGATGCAGCAATTAAACGCTGCGTCAGAACTTTTATGTGCTCAATTTCTTGAAGACCCAGCCCACAAAAATGAACATAAAGATTCATTTTAAATAGCCTATTGAGAATTAGATTGAACAGCTCAGCGACGTGAAGCGCTTTAGTTTAAAGTTTAAAAATTGACAAAATCTAGGCATTCAATGACGTCATCCGTGACATCGGGGACCCGAATTGGAGTGGGGATAATGAGCGTGTAGCCTAGTAAACATAACCGTAGTACAAGTTTATGTAGTCTGCTGCACTTCTCCCGCACCTACTATTCAAGCAAATGATGTTTTTCCATCTCCGTTTGCATGACATATTCTTGGTGCGTT
>JAQIWG010003024.1:0-18833 GCA_034695025.1 Chamaedrilus cognettii
AGCTCACTTCTCACAACGGCGACTCCAGACACTGGCTTCTCGCCGGGGATTACGTGCAAAGCTGTGCAGTCTGGAAGGATATTCGTCGTTAAAATCTACAATGTTATGAATGATAAAACATTACAGGCATTGCGTATAATGCGGGCATGCGTGTATCTTGTTTTTAAGCAACTATAAAAGCAAGCAAATTATGTAGCAAATGCATTGGCCAGTGTCTAGCGCGCACGTTGTATTGGTGTGCATTACCTGAACGACAAATAATTCTGATACTGATAATTATAATATGATTCGAATAATGAATAATACTTATAATATATTATACTGATAACAATGCTTTTAAAGGGCACCAGGCAGGTGTTGTTTAGGAAACACAGTCGAAGAGGAACGGAGATAATTGTGGATTAGTCGAATCAGTTTGTTCCAGTCGTCTGTCGAGGGAAAGTATTTGCATTTAGGTAGGGGGAAGGGGTAATGTGTTTTCGGATCAGAAAGAAACTAGGAGAGACTGGAATAGGAACGAAGTGGGGGTGGGTTCCAAATTATAGTTGCAGCTGATGGAAGGGAGAAGAGCGATTTGGCAGAGCGAATTTCAGGTGTGGTAAGTAGATACTTGATAGTGGATCACGGGACAGAAGCCACCACGGCCGCATCAAAAATTTGAAAAAAAAATCGCCCCAATTGATTAATAAAATGCTGGTGAGTGCTCAAAAGATGTTCCAAATACGCCCCAAAGGGGCCCCAAAGGGACCGTGGGACCTGAAGGGGCCCTGTGCGCCGAAGGGGCATCAGAGGGCCCCGCTGGATCCACGAAGGGACACCAAAGAGTTTGCACACCACAATTTTTCTTGAAGCTGGTTGAGGTTCACCGTTGGCCCTAAGGCCCCCAATGAATTCTGAAGCGTCTTCTGGGAGCTTACGGGGCCCCCAGAGGGAGCCTCTGGACATAAAAGATTCTCTGGATATAAATGCCGATATGGAAGCCTCTAAAAAAGTCTATATGGAGTCTCTGGATATACAAGCCGTTGCATATAAAAAGATCTTCTGGGTTCCCCGTTGCTCTGACAGCTCTTTCAGCCCCGTGCATCGCCGGGTACCCCATCTAGTTGTACATGATAGTAAATTTTCGACGCCTGCTTTATCAGGAAATAGGCCTGTGTCGTAAATGGAATTGTAGTCCAAACGAATGATGAGTTGAACGTTGCAACGTTCAAATGATTACAAAATAGCATTAAGGTACATGCACTATGTAGGCCTAAATTCAGATTTCCACGCTGGTTAAGCACTAGCGTGGAAAGCTAGAGCACCAGCGTTTTAAAATATAAGATCAAACAAATATGTGCAACATGCATTATAGGCCTACAGCACAAAGAAACATTTAGCCTAATAACACTTGCAGTTAGACATGTATATCTTAATGAGTTATATTTTTCTTGTGTTTTCCGATCATCTTGGTTTTTCGTTTTCTACCCTCCTTTAATCTTTTTCTCTAATCCTCCAACTTATGTTGCGCGAAATGGTCTAGCCAGTGGCGGTGTTGCGGGTAGTGAAGATTCACGATCTCGGATTAGCTTCTTTAAGACGTCAAATGTCTATTTTATGTATGATTAGGGTAGACATTAGACAATTCCCACAGGATTCTTATAACACTGTGAAAATCAAATTTAAAATATGAACTACTATGACACGTTTAACGTGTTTTTTTCTGTCTGATTTTCCACAGACTGCTTCTTCGTTCAACGAAGAAGTTAAAATTGTTGCAAAAAAATGTAGGCCTTTTTGTGCAAGAAGTGGTCATCATCGAATAAAAATTTAAATAGTTGTAAAATTGTAATAGTTGTAAATAGTTAAAAGTTATGCATGGCAAACTTTTATAAATCAGTTTTTGACCAATCTGTGTGTCTCTATTAGATTTATTGTCGCAAAAAACATAATTAGAATACATTCTTACCGTACTCACTGCTCACAAGCTCACTGCTTCTGTCGGTAGTCAGACAATAGCAGCATTTGAAATGTGGAAAAAAAGATGGACGAAGATTAACTTTACAAATAAGATTACAAACGGGGAGGTATTGAGAATAGTGCGGAAAACTTGAGCAATGATGAATTTACATGAACAACCAAAAACCGAATTGAGCATTTAATAAAAGAAGACTTATTGTTTGAAGATGTTATGGTGGAAAGAAAGGCAAGAATGGATCCGGAAAGCCACGTCTAGAAAAGACAGACGACGTGCTTGAGAAGAAATCGTATGCAACTTAAAGACTGAGGCCGTCCATTGCGAGGCAAAATACAATTACACTTAGGTTTAATTCAAAATATAAATGTGACGCGTGAAGGTTTGAAGAATTGCGAGAACTCACTTGAATATCGGGTGAGTGCTGCGAGTTGAGTCGATGTAGTAAAATGTCAGCCTCCTCAGCTTGCGGTTGTTCAGCTTTTGGACATCAACCGCAACAAGCCAGAAGCATGAGAATTAGGCACAATGTAGGCCTATTAAAGGTGTTTTCATACTATGAACGTTTCAGAAAGTCAAACGCAGTTTTGTAGCATTGAGGCAAACTGTTTGATTTCGATGACTGTTATATGCTGATGTGATATTAACCACACATTTTCAAGGATACAGTGATGCTTTCACAAATTAATTCAGATAAGTCATTTGCATTGAAAATTTTAAAGTAACTTTAATCCCTATGCTGGTTTACTCCGCTTTACTGCACGAACGGCAGTAAAATATAAAGATACGAAAATAGTGTCATCTTGCAACATACACACTCGCGTTTTGTGGCCGCATTTTCTGCTTACGCAGGGGTAAGCCATTTGCAGCCATGGAGACCCGCCGTCTATTTTATCATATCCATCGCATCCTCAGGCCTTAGTCTTCCAATGTGATTACAATAAAAAAGTGATTAAGATAAATATAAGTGGCAAAGCTGGTTTTGGATGCCATTGTATAAACAGTTCTGGCGACGCCTCTTTGAGGTCTAGAAGAATAATGTTTGCCTATTCGTATGTCATTTCATAAACAAACGCGTCGTGTATTTTTAAAACTCTCTTTCTTGTGCATCTTCAGAAGAGAGATCTATACCAAATGCACGCATACTTAACCTGAGCAAAATCGCGATTATAATTAAATAAAACAAGTGCACGAATGCCTGACCAAAAATGCATAATACATTAATTACTCCTACACAAAACACAATAATACGCAGGCTAACTTTACACTGCATCGGTCTACAATATATTATAAATAAGTACCGGAATTAATTCAAAATCACTACACTGCAACAAAATTGTGAAATGTTCATTACCTCATTATGGCAATATATGACTAGCAGTCTAGTTAAAATTCTACTATGAAAACAACCAGAGTTCGAATTTCAGTAATTAGTGAAAAAAGCACTACGGCGGCCGGTGGAAAAACAGCATAATTACAAATAATTATAATTCAAAATTTAAATAACATTTTTTAACACCTCAAGAACAACAATCCTTAAAAACGATCAAACAGATATGCTGAAAGTAATTGAACTAAAATTACAATTGCTCAATTGCCTCGAGATAATAATGATAAATTGAAACTAAAAAGATTGTACTTAACGCGCTAGTGTTTACCTCTGGCGCGGAAGCAGGGCAGCACGCGGCCCAGCATGCCTTCACGAGTAAGTGGTCGACGCAACAAGCAGCAGCAGACCACCACAACGGTTATCAGGAGGAGGACGAATAACACAAAGACTATCCACAGAACGGTGCCGACTCCTGCCAAATTGCCGAGGTGCCGAGTCGGTGTTGAGATGCCGAGGTTATGTCCGGAGTCGCTGTCGGTCGGGTTGAACCTTTCTCCAGCGGGCATCGTAATCGCTTTCAGGCGATCCGATTGAGCCTTTATAGGCTCAATTGTGGCTGCTGCTTCTGTGCTTGTAGAATGCAGCTGTCTTGTGTCTTTCAAATGCGCACTCACATACATTGAAGCTGGAGTACAAGATGTTTATATATATTTAGGGTAATTTGAGCTTAAAAATGCGATTTCTACATAGTTTCATTAACTTTTAATAATTAAACGTTCTTGAAGTTGAAAGTGTGTAATCTTATTTAATAAACTTGATACTTTTATCTCAACATTTAATGCGTTAGAGTAAATTAGGTGAGCAATTAGCTTAGTTTCGGTTAAGCGTCATGTCAAGTTTTTTAGTATAGATTTTTGTTCAGGTTTCCAAATTCTATGCCATGTTTGAGTTTATAAATTATCTAAAGAGTTTTCATGTTTGCCTATTTGTTGTATATTATAAACACGTTATGAAATCACATGACACAACCTCTCACCCAGTGTCGACTCATCTCGATGAGGGCAGTTAATGTTAATAGTCAGGGACACGTGTTCGCAGATTCGCCCCCTGACCATGCAGTCAGCCTGGCATACGTACTGCTCTCCCACTTCCCCCTCGTTCGTCGCTAGCTTCAGCGTGAGGCCGGTGACGATCTTGCCACCCCCCACCCACTGGTAGGAGCAATGCAAGTTGGTCTTTGTGCTACAGGACTCGGACAGTGGAGGGCATCTCTCCTCGATCGCGGACTCGTCCGAAAATGCTGTCAATGTCAAATGTGGTCACATGAAAACAATTCCTTCAAAAAGGAAAAGACTTAATAATGTACATTTAGGTCTTATTTAATTAGCATTGGATAATAATCTAAGCTAAATTCTGAATTTTAATACAAAACGGGCTACGATCAATATATTCAGCAGCCAGCAAAATAAAATGTACAATTGTAACCTACATGCCATAGCATGAGGTGGATGGGAAAAGGCGTGTGAGGAGACCGGAAACGGCTTGCAAAAGCTTGACAGAGAAGGATATAAAAGTGAAAGAATTAAGACATTTGGTTACGACGGATAGGACAAGGTGGAAGGCGGGTGTGCATGGCTGCAAATGTCCAACCCCTTCGTAAGCGGGGAATGCGGCCACAAAACGTAATCGGTGTGTGTATATATGCCATAGCAAGCTTGAAAGATGCACGGGCCGCGGGATTGGATGGAATGCCTGCGGAACTAAAACACGACAGCATAATTCAGCAGCCATTCGAGCACCCGGCTGCAAATCCCAGCCCCAGCAGTCCTCATCAGAGCGCAAACGTCAAAGCCTGTGCGAAAATTTGGGCAATGAAATATTGGACTATAAAAAGGTAGTAAGTTACACGTACAATGTAGCTACAGTCTTAATAGTATTAGGTGCTTTCGCAAGTCAAATAAAGCTGCTCACCAGTGTGCAAATATCGTATCCATTCGCCTTTCCAGTGTTGAACAGCAACATTATCCCCCAATCAGCTCAACCCCACTACGAACATTCAGCAGAGTTAGAGCATATCACTCACATAGCACAATAAACTGAGGCGAGCGCCACAGTATTTCTCGATCCCCTTCCACCAGTTCATCCCCAGCCCCCTGACCTTGGCCCGTCCACCCATGTCCCTCTTCTCCATCCTTCGTCCACGAGACAGGCTTCAAAACGCGACAGATCAGACGAAAGTCGCTCATGCGTGGGGTTGCCTTGATTACCAGCCTCTTCGTCACCCACTGATCCACTCCCAGTCCCATAGAGGATGTCTCTGTCTGATCGCGCTGCTGACCGCCGCTCCCCTCCAGGTGCCACTCCAGGAGGGGCGCTAGGCTGCCGCCGAAGCGTACGGAGCAGGAAAAGGCGATGTAGTCCGGACTGAGGCCGAGCGAGCAAAGGTCGCCAGGCACGATACCACCGTCACTCGCGTTATGTGTGCAGTTCATTTCGCGCGCTGATGACAACATGTATGTTTTTGATATGTATACAAAAAACATCTTGCAAACAAATATTACTACAATAATTATGTAAGAAAGTAGGCATAAACAAATACAGCTAATATGACTATACAATGACAAAGTCGCATAAACCGACAGTTCTCTTCTGCAACCCAAATTACCATAGATGCATGGATTATAATACAGCAGCCTAAGATGCTGGTCTCAGATGGCGCATTTGCAGGAGAGGACTGTGCAAGATTGTGCGCCATCGATAGGGTTTTACACAAGTTCAAACATATTGGTGTAAGATACAGTAAGGTCCACTGATGGACCTTACTGTCAGCAACAGTGCTGTTGCTGAATACAACACTGTTTGAATAATTGCAATTAATGCGCGTGCTACAGCGGCATTCAGGGTCCGGGTTTCGACGTTTGAGGATTCTGAGTTCGAAAAAGAGGTCCTGAATTACTGCGGAATCGTTTTTTATCCCCTTGAGCCTAATTTAAAGCCACTGGGCTAGAAATTAGGTTTCTGGGGCGCCGCGTCTTCGTGGCAAGGGACAATGGACCGGTCTTGGGGCCAAGATTTAGGAGCCCAAGGATCTCAATACTTCGATTAAAACTTTCAGGTGCTCCGGAGCTTTATGAGTACAAGCCATGTAGTCACGACTGAGGCCGAAGGGAGGGGACCTTCGGCCTCAGTCCAGACTATATCGCCTAAGCCGGGCTTACCTTGATTACCCGGTTCATAGTGATCCATTTACGCCAAGTTTCTTGCTGATCCATAGGCTATTTCAAAATTAAAAAATAACAATTCAAGTCATTGTAGTTTAAAGCAAGTAAAATGTTTACAGCCAGACTCACCAACAACGACGAGGTCGGCCGACTCCCGTTCCCCAAGACCAGCCTCGTCGATGCATATGTACGTTCCCGCGTCCCCCAGCTCGACCGGCTCAATCACTAATTCCTGTTGGTGCCACCCTCTTCTTCCATCTGCCAGGTAAAGCGCGGCTGGTAGGTGTCCACGATGGCCTCAGGATTACCCTGGAATATCCCTGACTCGCTGACGGAGCCTCCGGGGGTCTTGAGGCGCCACCACATCTTCAGGGTCAGGTTCGACCCGCAGACCAGTCGGACTGTCGCCCCCACGGAAGCGAACGTGTTGCGAGGGGGCTTGATGATGGCACAGAACGCGAAACCGAGGAGGGCGCATAGAGCGGCGGTCGTCGCAAATAGAATTTGCCCCATTTTGTTTCTTAATCTATAAATTGATTGAAAATTTAATTTTAGCCGTGTCAATTGAAACGATTCACGCACGTGTAGATCGCTGTAGGATCTGACTCAGTTGTTTAACTTGTATTCAACATAAAATAAGCTATATGGCCCATGTGCGTACTGCTATAGACCTATATTCTTATCTAGGATTATTGTGAACCGTATTGAGTGCATGCAGTTAAAGGCTTAACAGAGCGTCAGCCAAGGCCGCGGACCGGTCTGCTCTTCTCGCATAATGTAATTGAAAATTAGTAGAAAACGAAATTAAAGCGGCAGCGACCGCGGGAAAGGAGAGGGCCTGCGGTGCCGTGGCGCTGGTGGCAGTTACTTTAAAAGGAGGGAGCTCCGGGCTTGCGGCACTTTTGGAAACTGTTAGAATTTGAACCCGACTGCTGCAAGCAGTAGCTCTGTAAATGCTAGTGCTTAATTAGTCACATCTCTTCTATGTCCATTGTTACTGTTCGATGAAAGACTAACTATTAGCTGTTACAGTACAAACGCAATTACGCATGTACACGTAAAGACGTACATGTACACGTACAACTTCCGGATAGTTTTTCGGCTTCAGCATATCATATTATAGTAATCAGTCGACGAAGGGCTTTGAAATACTTCAAAATTATATTACTACATATATATTCCAATCTTCTATTTATACTGAATTTTCAGGTGTTTGGGACGGTCTGAACATACGATTGCAGTCTAGACATATACATCGCCAAATCTTAAATAAATACAATGAGATCAATGTTTAACCTTGTTCATGCACGTAATGTTCCCAGTGTTTCGCTAGAAAAGTCTCAGGCCTATAAGTCTGCTGTTGGTCTACTGCTACAGTAGTAGCAGTCGTAGTTACGGACAGCCTGCAGGCTTGAAAATAATCATTCGCGCGTCATCAAAATAGCCTAAGCTACGGAAACTCGCAGGGCCACAAGTGGCGATCGTGGTATCCATGCTGGTACAAGTGTCCGTGTGTCAGGCTTACAGATAACGATCGATATAGCAGCGTTTCAGAAATATCTTTGAGTTCAATGCACAGTCGTGTGCTTTTTCGATCAAATTTGTGCGCCTGTGAGGCTCATGCGCTCGTTAATTGCGCTTCATTCTCCAAAATAGAAAAAAAATTAGACCTAGGCTAAATGGCACCAAAAAGGACAGCTTTAAAGTCATCACAAACAATTAAGGAGTATGTTGAAAAAGTAGGCTAAGTTGTAAAGAAGGTAAGTTGTGCTTCTGTTGTCTCTTTAGGGGTTTAAGAGGGGAAGGGGGAGTTCGTTGCTGTCGAGGTAACTCAAGTCTCACGACCCAGAGATTCGAACGCAGTCGAAGCTTAATGAACGAATCAATGCGGTAGCCAACTTATCGGCGCTCGAGGGGGTAGATGAGATACGGGTCTGTACGAGGGAACGATGATCTGAGCGCAAATTGGCTCTGAATAAGGCATATCGGAATTCTCTGTCGCATAGCACAAATCCTAAACACTGCAGTACGGTAATGCTAAAAAGGTACTTTTTTTGTCAGAGTTTTTTGACGATAGAAACTCCCTTAGGTAGGGCTGGATTAAGGCATGGTCAGAGTGTGCCACTGCACATGGGGTTCACCAATTAAGGGCTTCTGCCATCAGACAACTCCAAAAAGATAGCGACAAAAAAATTTATGTTTAAATATGGAGTCATAAAAATGTGGAATGTGAAGATTGGTGAAGAAAAGTGAGATCATAGATGAAGAAACACTGTTAAGAATGGTCACAAAAAGTTTCGTCAGCATCAAGTCGCAAATTACGGATTTAAAGGAAAAAGCTCTTCGGGGGTACCGGAATAAGAACGTAGAGTTATAGCAGCCAAGATGTTGAAAAATATGATTGTTGGCCAAACAGCAAAGTTATAAGTTTTTAAACTAAGACCTGAGTGGCCTCTACCACTGCGCTGCACAGGGGCCTCTACTTAGGTCAATCAGCCCCCGCCTCACGGGCCCAATCCATCGTTAAAAATGAGTCATCATTATCATAGGGTGTGAAAAAATATTGTAGGCTTATTTGTCGGTCCTTTGACGTGTGAACCGAGCATATTTTAAAAGAAAATTTGTCTGCTGCACGGTTAAGGAGAAGCTAGAATTAAGCTAGAATTTGCGAAGAATTATACTGCAGGAAAATAACTAATAAGAACGACAGCATAAATCCAAATTTTGTTAAAATTCGGTGAACCGCGTCCCCAGCCCTTTTTATGAACAAGTTTCGAGAACTTAATCGTAGCGCACAAAATCAATGGCTTGCACAGGATGCAATTACGATATGAAATATTTCATGACAAGAAATTTCGTGAACTACATTCTACAAAACAGACGCCTAGGCTATCATTACAGAGTACACTTTAGACTGGAGCTGTGGAGATATCTAATGGCCGCGAGATCGATGATAATTTACCCATGAAAACGATACTAGTATATTCAAGATCTATAATGATTGATGGGACACCGGTCGTTCTTGTGCGACGAGCCATCACGTCAAATCTAAAGTGCGGTGCACTTGTTTGACACTCGCTCGTATAAAGCACTTAAAACTGAGCCAGAGCGCCCCAGACTGGCCATACAGTAAGTAGTGTGTTGATCTGCGATGAATTTGAAGGGCATCCTAAAACTATGATTATCTAATTGCAAGGTCTTGCTTAGGCTAATAGGCACAAGCTAGTATCATTAGGCATGTAGTCTGCAGTTTTCGTTGACAACTTAAAATGTTGTGGCATAGATTAAGCACTGTAGCAGTCAATGACCACTGTTATGCAACTTAGAACTGAAAAGCATTGATTTCAGCACAGTGCATGTAAGTAAATTTAGTAACGCAGAAGGAGTCTGCTTCCCCAAAAGCTGAATAACCACTGTTAAGAAAGGGATGAGAACCGAAAAGTTGTGCTTTGGACACAAAACATGGAGTTAGAACGAGTGCTGCGACAACGGTTTTTTAAACATAGTCACTTTTAAAAAAGATCCGTTTCCAGAGACCTTCCTCCCCTCTTCTCCGCTTGTGAGTTGAAAGAAAGAAAAAATAAGTCCATTTTGTGTCATAGATAAGGACTCTGCTACAAGTAGTTTACTCCCTAACCTTGGTGTGAGATATGAATAAGCACCGTTAATTATCCTGAGAATGATTTCAACTATGTCTGTCAGTAACTTCCCCCCCACCGCAGCCTGTGAGCTTCAATGCTCCCCCCGAAATACTTGGTCGCACGACGTCTCTGCAAGTGGGGAAAGGTGTGTCAGATCAGGAGAGGTTGAGACCCTTGTCACGAAAACAACGCTCTCACATTTATTAGTCTTTTTAATTTAAGTATAACAGTTTAAAGTCAAAGATATTTTGCGTATGCTCGCAAAACAGAAATACGATGACACGGCAATGTAGTCTTACTTAGAACTTACATTGTGCAAAGTCCTACTTAGAACGTACATTACAGAATGTAGCCTACATGTATCTATGTCGTAGATACTGTGGGCCTACGTTAGAAGGCATTCATGCCACTGACGCGATCTTAATGAATCGACAAAATTCAACGGATTGTTCACCGTTGATTGGTTCAGAAAGCGAGAGCACACTACTCTGATAAATAGTTTCTGCAGACCAACATATACAAGATTAGATAACAGTAGTATTATATAGCTCAATAATCAATCTCAAGATCGTTAGCCAGAGTGTTCAAGTGATCGTGATAACATTTATTGATTATGCATTACATACAGTAGACCAACCAGCAACGCAGGCAACCTACACTTCTAATATTGATATCGACTTAAATTACGTAAAGTAATTAGATCGAGATTTAGCGACCAATCAAAACAACTTGACAAGAGGGGCGCGCACCCCTGACCCGAGTAACAAGGGGCGAACTTCTAGCGGTTCCCGGTGCCTTTTTGAGTCGATAACAAGGGGGATCGACCCAGGCAACAAGGCCCCCTCGAGCCACCCCAAACTAGAGCACTGTTATATAGGCTATGCTATAGGCCTCTAGCGAGCTAGGATAGAACACGTTATGAAGCAAAAAGTAATGACTGTAGCCCAATGTAGCCATTATGTAGCCTATTAAACAAGACTTAGTAGGTTTACACTGTGGACCTGCATGTACAGGTACCTGTAGTATACTGTACCATACGCTGCTTAGCAGCAGTTTTAAGTTGTAATTTACGATGCAGAGTCACCAGTTGATGCACAGTTAAGCAGATACCAAGTAAATCTAGCTTGCAAATTGGGTCCAAAAGCTCCCGCCCCCCCTCCCCCCCTCCCCCAATATAGGGTCAGAAGGCTCGGGGATGTCCATCCGCATTTAGAGAAATAATTTTCCACTGGGTGGGTTCTACATAATTCCCGAGGCAGGGGTCTAACTCCTCCGACCCCCTACCCCTCCCCCACCCCAACCCGGTGCTTCGAGCCCTAGTATAACCTGAGGCAGGCATATTAACTAAAGGCACATAAAATGGATTTGCGAAGCGCAATTGCATTTTTGAATATTTATGAACAAAACTACAGACGAAAAAAACAATGCTACAGACCTGGAGCCAGGCCGCGTGAAAAATAAAATGTGTTGGAGCTTAAACCGTTGGCTTCCTTTAAAAAAAACTTGTAGCGTGATCTATCGTGATACAAGTGAAAGAGTATTGATTTGTTACATGCGGGTACATAGCCCTACACAACCTGCAGACAGGCATAGGCCCACGTGCAAACGAGGCTGAAAATAACGCACCCCAACAGTAGGCCACTCACAATTTAGAATTATCTCGCATTCGAGCAGAAGTAACAAGTCACAAAATGCAATGAATATTTCTTGCAAATAATATTTTTTTTTATTCAAATAATATATGTAGATCTATAATTCAATTATAAATGCAAAAAGTTTAGGCCCCCATAGTCGAACCTATCTTCTTACTTGAACGCAGGCTGAAGGGTCGAATTCTGTCTCAAATTCTTTTACTTGCTAGTATTAGGCAAACGCAAAAGCTCAATGATAATCTTTAAATGCTAGAGAACATTTTGCGGATATACCTAAATAACATTTTCCTAACTGCTAGATAGTTTATGTTTTAAATCTCGAGTGTCCAAATTTCTTGAAATCTTGCATGCACGACATTCAACATTAAAGTACTTCTTGAAGGTGATCAGGCTACTGCGCTAACACTCTCAAGTCTATGCTATAGGCCAGTCGATCTAGGCTACCTGTTGACATTCATTTGACATTGCGTTCTAATTGGCGCTGTGTGATCAACATCGCTGGCAACAGATAATAGTTAGGCCTAGGCCTACATGTAGTTGTAACAAAAATAGTCATGTATGTAATATTTTATCAACCAACGAATTGATTTATATTTATCGAAATACCGCGATAATTATGATAGACGATCTTTTTAAACTGCAGTCGATTTTGCATGGTTTCGCCGGACCGTCAGTTTTGTAACGACATGCAACGACGATTTCGTAACTCTCAGTTTTGTAAGGATTAGTCAGTTTTTCTCACGCTCCTAGGCTTATTCCCTTTCGTTTACTTTAACATAATATCTCTTTGCTACTGCACTATAACCATACTCTTGCGGTAGGCGCTCGATGGCCTTGTCTAAGCGCTGACCTTTAATTGACTCGTTCAAAGCATTTTTTTTCGTATAGGCCTACTGCAAAAATGGCCGTGGAGATTGGAAACTACTGCGACAGGACGGCCTCAATATCAGTCGTAACAGTAATGTCATGTAAATTTACGAGTCGCCCACAATAGAAAATGTTGGGTTGTGCCGGGGGAAGTGGGTAAGGGGGGGGGCAAGAGTAGCTCTCACATTGCGTATTGTTGGCAGTTAAAAGTTTCATTAGAAAAATTAATTGTGGGCTAACTGCCGCTGCACAAGAATATTTATGGTGCAGAGAAAAATGCAAATATGTTGCAACAAAAAATGAAACTATATATAGATATTCTTCCGTTGAAACTCGATGCCTCTCTTTCACTCTCCGTCCTAAAATCATTATTCGTCCACGTAAAGAAGCATGTAACATAGAAGTTTAGCCTGTAGTTACAAACACAGCTATCAGTAATTCTACGATGACACTAGTTTTAATATTTTAGAGTTCACAAAATGGTCATGCTAAAATAAATGTGAATTTTTATTTGCGCCTGATTTGGAAACCGGACTGAACGACTGATAATATTGCCAATTGACTTTTTTGTCATGTAATGTGTAGCCAACGTGTAGGCCTACTTGTGAATTTGTAAATGGCAGGGGCATGTCTGTAGCGCTACCAATAAACGAATATAATTTATCTTCTGTCACTATACAATCGTAGGCCTACTGCTAAGCATCTACCGACTCCCTTCTGCATCTAAGGGCACATTTATTACCAAATTCACCTCACTGATTAAATATAATTTCTTCGTTATCTGAATCCACCATTAATTGGAATTTAAACTTTCATGTCGACGACCCCGCTGACAGCTCCCTACGTTACGTCAGTTCTCGACCTACGTGTAGGCCTATTTTGACACTTTGACACTTTGGTCTTACCTAACATATCAGTTTTCTCACTTACAACTCTGACCATACCTCAACCAACTAATAACGACATTCTACTTCCACTGTCGTCTCCTTCACTGACAATACATACACGCCCATATCTGACCACGACAATTCTTTCTATCCTCTCCAATTCCCACAAATTCACAAGCCCCATCAGCCCACCCTAGACGGAAATGGAGTATTAATCACTCCATTTTTGGACTCATTCAAAAAACCCGATAATTGCAGTTTTAGGAATGCCCCTCGGAAAAAGTTTTACTGTTATTAGTTATGTACAGGGTCTTTCTTGAAGAAGACCCTAGTTTAGAAAATTTTGCGAATTTCTAGATAACAAAATATTATTAAGAATAAACAGCAGATAGGCCTATACTTAAGATTGCCGGTAAACTTATGGACCAATATCTTCTATGGTCGGTTTTTAGGCGATTCTTTCCAAGCGAGATAGATCCAATCATAATTATTAATTTATTGTAGATTGAGTCGCGTCAGACTGCGGGACTCCCTTCTCCAACACAGATTTTCCACAAAATAATCAACCGACTTTTCATAGATCTGCTCATCCCAGCTGGACCGAGGCGCATTAACTCTAGCCTAATTATAAGAAGAATGATAATAATAAGTTTAGAGTCCGTTTCGGCGTCCAGGGACGACATTGGGAACCCCCTTTCGCCATTGGCAGGCATCAAATGGTATAATTGGTGAAAACCCAGGACGACGGAATAAGATAAAGTGTCGAAAAGCCGGGTCAGTTATATATCCGGGTCAGGAGAATAAAAATATCTATGATGGGAAAAGATGTGCCTTTAAATAGGAGAGGAACAGCGGCAGAGAGGGGGACGTTCGGAGTGGAAGGGGAAGAGAGCTCCAAGCAGTAGATGATGCAAAAGGAAAAGGAGCGTCGGCCATTGGCCGAATGAATATCAGGTACGGTGAGGAGGTGTTTGTTAAGGGATCTTAAGTTTCTAGTTGGAATGTATGGTGTGATGAGGTCGGACAGGTATAAAGGCTGATGATTTGGATTTTATATGTGATTGAAGCGATTATGAAGCGGATGCGTTGAGGGATGAGAAGCCAATGTGGTTTTTTGAGGGTGGGAGTAATGTGGTGATGTCGTCTAACAGACGGAACAACAACCCTAGCCAATGCGTTTTGAACTTCTCGAAGCCGGTCTAGGGATCCTGCCGGGAGGCCATGATATGGGGAATTGCAGTAGTGCAATTTAGAAGAAACTAGAGAGTTGACTAGGGAAATGGCATAATTTGCATCGAGCGAAGAACGTACTTGGCGTAGCTGACGTTTTTGATAATAGGAAATTTTGCAAACAGAAAATTTGTTGCATAGGCCTATAGGAAAGATCCTATTTCCAGCGCAAAGTGTTCAAATTACATTTAGGCTACCCCTGAAATCCTATGAGGCCTATCCTAGCAGCAAGGTCTAAACAAAGTCAATATTATAATTATTGCAAATATTCTATCTAATACACGAACGCATCTTTAGATCAACTTTGTCTCTGATAAATTACTAGACAAATCCTAACAAATTCTACAATTTCAAGAACTTTCTCTTGTTCTTGAAACTCAGCATCGTCAGGCGCCAAACGAATGGCGCTCGTCATGGCGCTCTGCGTACGAGATTTATTCTCGAAGTAAAACTTAGACGTAAAACTAAGAAATTCGAAAAATATGCCTAATCGTTAATCAATCGGGCCCCTGTTCAATCGTCCGTAATACCTCTTGGACTAATCTAGATGTTCCGCAATATAATCCGTGCAGTGTTGAACTATCTTCTCGCAAAGACCCATAGCTTCAAGGGCTGTTTGTACGCTGAAGGCGCTGCGGGGTGTCGAAGGCATATTGTGCAGGTATGGGTATTGCGTGTGATCTGATGACACCAGCAATGCGTCCACTTCATGGGCGAGCGTCGATAAAGTGACGTCCTCGAGGTGGTCGCAGAACGATCTCAGCGTGATCTGTTCCTGTTTGAAAGTTTGGTTTGAGTCCTTAAATAACTGAGCGGCGCGGAGGGCTTTCTTAGCTGCCTGAACACAGTTGAACAACAACATGCTGTGATTAAACCAGCACTCTTCACCGAATCAGCAGTGTAGCTACGGGGGAGTTTATGGGCGGTTGTCCCGGGAGTCTGTTTTTGTAGCTTAGGGACAGTGTGCAGCACAAAGACTAAGCAGTTCGGTTCTGTGCAAGAGACCCCACACCGACAGAGAACCGCTCCCCATTCTCTACACTTCTTTAACGACTCGTCCAAGGAGCTCTGAGCTGCAAGTTTATCCTTTGTTCCCCAGCTTGCAGGAAGTCCCGGGAGCTAGGGTCCGGAGGGCGGGCGACAATGGGTGTTAAATTCGGTAATTTTTACTGTGTAATTTAGCGAGCTCACAAATTGTCTTGTTTTGGACAGAAATTTTTTAATTAGTGGGAGGCGTTAACCAAACCCCTCGTCAGCACCCTCCCCCCAGTTCGCCAGTGTAGCCGCGAAAAGTTATACAGGCCTACTCGTAGTAGGCTATACGAGCATAGGCCATTGACAGAGTTAGCCCGGGGGCGCCAGACTGAAGCCCGCGCTACCCATACGTCACTGCACAGAATAATTACATTTATTTTGCTTGCAATTTTGAAACTCATGATTGCATTCAGTGGCGTCATATGGGCAAGGACAGGCCTTAACCCGATCATTGTGCTCTGCTAGCCCGACTTTTAATTGTAGTTGCCCGACATTTAGGTTGCAGTGCCTGGGCCTGGTGGTGTAGAGTAATTTTTGAGAAAAGCCTTAGTTCTGAATCGTGAGTTCTTCGACACGAGAGGGAAAAAAGTCTGCATCACCACCCCCCCCCCGCCCTACCCGGTCTCCAGTTTTTGACTGAAGGAAAAACGTATGGGAAGCATTTTCTTTTGTGCATGCATTAGTGTAATGGTCACGCGACGACACTGCTCTTGGCCTAGCCCGATCTTAGGATCCAGCCACGCGACGCCACTGATTGAAATTTTGGTCGATTTGAAGTCTATAAGAGCTTGTATTCGCCTTTTGGCCGTTCAACACAAATTTTTAAGAATAAAATAAAAACTTAAATAGATACAAGCTACCAAGGTTTTCACAGTTAGCCTTTTGGGTCTAAACCTAACATGAGCATCCTATGTTACATGCACTGTTGTACATGTACACCGTGTTTCAAAAAAATCGATATCTGTGTCGCTAAAGGAAGTAGTATTACCAACATGCCAGAAATTTCTGTGAAATTAACTGGGATTGACAATGAACTATTGCTGATCAAATTTTAACTGCAATTGTAATCTTTAACGCGAATTTATTGCGGCAGGTATTTATTTTTAACAATTAATCAAACTGCAGTTATGGGGCACCGTTTATAAAATTCAAATTGATAGTGCGTTTCGAGTTTTTTTCATGTACATTTGTAGGTTTTACATGAACTGTGAATTTAGCGTACGGTAATACTCCACCAGGCTAAAGCAATGGAAAAGGCTAGATTAACATCGCAAGCAACAAAATAGTGCCTTTGTAAAAAAAATAGCTAGACAATAATTTTTGGTCCAAATCAACGTTTCATCTAAGCATTGCTGCCGCGCCACTGCGTACCTTCTTACATGATGGAGCGCTAATGACCTAATGCAGCGTGAATGTGATAATGCCCTGCACTGGGATGATTAAAACTCAACATTTAACGCATGCAGGGAACCGTCAAGTGTTCTCAAGTGCACTGCTGGCCGCGCTATTAGTGCATTCAGCGCTCGTGCACACCTAGGGCCCGAGGAGTGTCACTGCACCACCCCGCCTTTTTCGTGCTTAGCATGGTAAAAGGCTGCAATATTTATTTTTTGCTTATGTCGTTCTCAATGTGTGGTTCTCATGAGGCCTTCCCTCTAAATAAGCCTCCCTCACGTAGTTAAAGGAAGGTTGAGCCTAATCATCAACATTTCCGTGTTTCCCGTTCATTTTTCGTGATAGCAGAGGTTTGAACTTGGACGTATGCGGCCACGGACACAGGCCTTCACGCGCCCCGGCCCCACGAGGGAAATCGGGAGTTGAGTGGGCTTCAGGGAGAGGAAACAATAAGCCATCATATTGCAATCTTGCACTTGCAATGCGATTGCAATTGCAATGCAATGCATTGCATTCCAATTGCCTGCAATCTTGCAAATTGCACCTTAAGCAATATCTCCTTAACCTTAAGATGATGACATCGGTCCACAGTTTACGCAGGGGCCCCCTCGAAGCATGGTTCGCAAACACTGGCTCCTCCTCCCCAGATCCGACTGACGGCCCTCTCGCTATCAGCTGAAAAGATACAATAGTTACTATCGATACTTGTTATAGTTGAAGATATCAAGGGCGATCAAATACCTTCGCCAAGCACACCAACCTGGAAGCACTTGAAGGCCATCCACTCGTACGCTGACTCGCCGATGGCCGTCTCTCCGTCATTAATAGCAGCGTTTATGTCGTGCTTCGCCTGCTTCAGCCAGCGACTCGCCTCTCCCGGCTGTGGGTTGGGCCTTGACTTAAAGTCGAAGAAATATCTGTTCTGTTCGTCACGCCCGCTGGACGCTTGTCCCGCAGAGCCCGCGCCTCCACTCGATCCTGGTTCTGTATTGCTCCAACTACCGGCATTAAAATTGCGCTTCTCATTTCGCCGTCTTCTCTTCCTGTGTCGCCTCGCTCTGCTGCGCATGTGATCGTAATATTTCGAACCAAAACCTCCAAAGCCGCCTCCACGACTGAAACCGCCACCAGCCCCGCCACGCGCAGTACGAGCTGTACAGGATTCATCTTCGTTTGAAGAATCATCGATGGACAAACCTTCTTGCAACTGTTCGATTAAATTCTGCAATTTCTGAAATACCTTTGTAAAGAATGGTTTTTGTTCCGACGGATATTTGTCCGGGTGATATCGTAACCGAAGACGTCTGATGGCCCTTCTTTTTGCGCTGGCCTCCGTGAGTGCCCACGCTTCTTTAAGGATATTTTTTATTTCGCGAATCGTTGCGGAAAAATCTTTGCAGGGTTCATCTGTATCATCCTTTGATTCATCTTGAGCGTTTGCATTTGCACCACCGCCTGTTTGGTTGCTCGTTTGTCCAGTGTAGAGTACCAAAGAACATGCCAGTTCTTTGTTTTCTTTAAGACGGCTGAATGAGTACAACATCGTAGCGTCCACAATCTTAACTTCATTGTCGTGATTGATTTTGACACGGTATAAGTTGTCCATACAGCATTTTGTTTC
>JAQIWG010003025.1:0-18832 GCA_034695025.1 Chamaedrilus cognettii
GTATCATCATGTATCATCATGTATCATCATGTATCATCATGTATCATCATGTATCATCATGTATCATCATGTATCATGTATCATCATGCATCATGTTTCATCATGTATCATGTAATAAAACCGAAAGTTAGCAAATACCGCAGCCGAGCGCCCTTACGCGGGATGGGGTAGGCGAATCTGTCGGGGTACGTGGAGATGAGCGTGTTTTTGATGTGTCGCCTGCCGACACCGTGTGCACCTGCCACACAACCAACCGGTCATTATCGGTTTATACCTGTAGGTTATATAGAGGTTTTTAAAAAAAAAAAATTCTAGTTTGGCTATACAGTTCTTCCGCTTTCAGATTTTGCTTGTTGATTGTTTTTATTGTCCTTTTCAGTTCTGCCTAAGTGGTGAATAAAGAATAGCTCACAGTGAATTTTAATCAAACTTTAGATTAGAGACCTAATAGTAATTTTAAAAGCAAAAAGCTACAAAAAGCTGAAGGCCTTACCCAAAAGGACGAGTGTTTTTCGCTGAAAGGCAGGCAGGCGTACGACCTCCTCGTAGGTCACGAGGTCAAGCTGGTCAAAGAGCGCATTGTGCTTGGCCAGGTACTTGTCCTTCGCGGTCGCCTTGCGCTTGCTTCGTCCGCCAAACAACCCGCAGTTCACTGCACAGCACAGCGCAATCAGCTCAAAAACTCTACCGGTAGGCTCGTATAAAATTAAACCTTACCATTACAATATGTCAAAATCTAACCCTGCATTAATTAGGATATGTCAAATCCTACCATTAGCATAGGACAACATCAGACCCTAACATTAGGGTAGGACAAAATTTAAATTCTACTGTTTGATCAGGACTAAATTAAACTCTAACATTAGAGTTGGAAGACAGCAAATTGAAAAAATTTCTGCAAACTGCCAAAAATAGACGGATCGATTTTGGCCATCGTCAGATCATGCCCAGTTTGCAAGGGAAGAGAGCCCCACCTGTCTGCGGGTGCTTTGACTTGTCCATGGCCACGCAGGCAGTGCGCCACTCCTGCATCTCTGGGGAGGGAATGAGGCCCGCCCCGCTGCCCCCCAGACCCCCCCCGCTGCTCGACCTCGACGACACGTCATCCCCCGCGCACCCCCCACTGTTCCAGTGGCGCGCCTGCCACCAGTTGTGGTCGTCCTTGCTTATCACCTGCACTCAATAATTATTAACCAATGTCATGATGATAAATGCTTAAGCATGTGTAATTACTTCAATAATTTACATAATGACTGATAAACTTAGATCACTAGATTAAGTAAGACAAGCACGCTAATCTTATCATTTAACGCACATTTTACTCATTACGTTAGATGAATTCTGCTTTTAAAAAATCCCAATACTGACAAACATCTTGTACATTGTAGCTGCAACATTCATTCTTGCAATACTTCAGCTACTACACACCCTTTCATATTTATCCAGTTTTATTGATAACTTTATTCAGATTCAAGAAAGTGGTCTAAAACTTTTAAACCAGAAAAAACTCCTACAGAAGGTGTGCTCTGGACACTTCAAGAGGATATGCTCCACTGACAGAGGCCGTGATGTGAATAAATGCTGCGCGCTCTTGCCTGGAGAATATCACCGATGTGGAACCTGATGCCGGCCTGGCTGCAGGGAATCAGATCGTCGAGCGCGGGGTCGTAGTCAAACAGCGCGCGCACGAATATCTGCACGCACGCGCATAAATGGCATGCACACCACGGCTATTTAATCTATTGATTGCCACGCCAAAGTACTGATATAATCAGCAATTTTGTTTTTGTTTTCTGCTCATGCAATGACGTCAAACGATGAATTTCTACCAGCCAACGACTGACTGATGCTCACAGGCCTAATTATCAGATGGCGGCAAGTAAATCAATATTTATAGCAAAATTTCAGCCGACTATTTAATAAAGAATCGATAAGGCTTCTCAAAAAAGTGTTCGGTTGCATCAGTATCTGTTTGACGAGTTCCCAATACAGCAAACTGGTGATCGGTTAGTCACCAAGACTTCGTTAACATTGTGAGACCACTGTCTCACCTCGCACTGTGTCGGAGGATTTCTGTAGCTCGGTACAATCTTGAGCGTAATGCTGCCCTTTGTGTCTCTCTACACCACACAGTAGCACCAATTTAACTACACAAAGTAACAATAAAACAATTAAAACCAGTATAAGCAATGAAGCATAAGCCAACAAGCTAACAGAACTTTATCGATCCCCCGCGGACAGAAACCCCCAGCAAGCCAGAAAACCTAGAATTGGTTTGCCGCCCAGAGCTCCTTTGAGGCCAGCACTCATTTCAAGGAATATGTATGCACCAAATTTGCAAAATGCCTTCACACAAAATCCAAAAGTATCCACAAAAATCACAAATGATCTAACATACATAATTTGCATTCTCAAAATTTTCAATATCTTGCAAATGAGAGCGCAGTGAAATGATACAACTCTGCTGTCTCAACAAAAACAACACTACATACCTACACGATAACTTTAAAAGATGCGACAGCAAAATCATATCAACCGAATGAAATCAGACCAAATAAAGCAACAAAAAATATATTTAGAAAGATTGCGGTAGCGTACAAGCATCCTCTGAAGGATCTCCGCTGATTGGCCAACGGCCGAGACATTGTTTATTTCATGGATCGTGTCCCCAACATGCAGCGTGCCTGAATGACAGCGTGTCTCAAACTCAATCAGATCCAATACGAAAACACAGTAATAGAAATTTTAAGCTGGGTAATCTTACAATTTGTTTCAATAAAACGTATTCAAAACATACATTCAAACCAAATGTAATTTTTCATGGCTAAAATTTCAGAATCGCTCTTTCAGAGTGGTCAATGATAGCCAATTATGCTCTGACGCTGCCGGTTAGCTGATAAAGCATCACAAATATTCAGTTCACATTGTTCGTTAATTTACAGAGGACCAAATACTAAGCGCATAACAACAAAAACTATATAAAACAAAGATAAACATATTCGCTGCATCTTTTATCTCAATAATGGAAGGAGCACAAATATTTGGCGCACTCTATATTGTATTTAAGAAAATGAGAAAACTAAAATTGGTGCACCCTGTATATTAGTAAAGAAATGAGCGCAAATAATGGGCGCACCCTGTCGATGAATCATGCCGCCGTGAATGATGCGAGCGACCACACAGCGACCCTCGCTGTTCACCTTCAACGTGATTCCCTGCACACCCACCGCAGACATAAAAATACAAGGAGAAGAAAGAAAGAAGAAGATAAATCACAGCAACCAATCATACAACGGTTCATTTTATGAATTCTCTTCTATACTGCTCAGACAAGCACATGATATTACACTCACAGGCACACAGTTACCATGTTTCAGGTTTCAAAGCATATACAAAATAGCTTTGTCGATGGCGGAACCAGAACAAGCATCAGATTGCACGCCATCTATCGCGCTCTTCTAAGATTTCATTTTTAAGAATTATTCTCGTGTATAGTAACACCAAACACATCGCCCATCACAAATTTTCAAAAACAAAAAGAGAAACAACAATACAATGTTCAAGCCTAAACAAAAAATGCAAGCCATCATTTTCTAAATGACAAGCATCCAAACACAACATAAAGAAGAAGACTAGAAGAAGATATTTATAAATACAAGCCAACCATTGGTTCGTCTGAGTTCCTCTGAAACTGAACCAGTCTAACTCTCGTCACCTGCCCCCCCCCGGGGTCCGAACAATCGGACATGACCTCCAGACCCCCCCCGGCCCCCCCGTCGGCGACCAGAGGCATGCCCGCGTCAGGGTCCGACCCCCCGTTAAGGTGCCCCCCCGGCCCCCCCGCCCCCCCGAGGAGCGCTGGGGAGGGGGTGAGGGTGCGAGCGAGGGACGTGTCCCCGTAGACTTGGGTGGCAATGACGTCGGAGGCCCTTAGCAATGCCTAACGACACCGGAGAAAGAATGTTGATTAACCATGTCAAAATTTGACATGGTTATAACCTTATTACAGACAAGTACATTTATATCAGTAAAATACATTAGAATTTATTACTAGCTATTGATGCCTGCACCTTTCTAGACCTTTCATCTAAAAAAAATATAATTTATCAGACAATCCATTATCCATTAAATCGTAATAAATTTAATATCTATTAAACTACAAAGACTGTATCTCGCAAATGTTACTTCTTATGATATTTGCAACGCACAAACACGGCGGCTTTGATTTTAAAGCATTAAAACTGTCGCTGCAATGCACACACGATATATTAGCGCTAAGACGTTCAATTCAAATATTTGCCATTTGTCAAGTAGCAACATTGCTAACCGAGAAGTGGTGATGATTGAGGATGGACTGGAGTTCTATCGCAGCGCTCGTCGTACTGTAGTCCAGCGCGTTAGATATCTGCAGCATCAACAGTCATATATATAAAACACCCAAAGACTGATTCAATTGTGTTTCTTTTCTTCTTTAACTGCATCATTTCACAGCACACAAATGTTTAACGAGACGCAGTTTGCCGAGTGACACAGAAATGTCAAAGAAGGAAGTCCTATGCGTCCCTAAAAGAGTAAATGAACTCCGTGACATAACCGATTGTCATGAGTTTGACTAAATAAATTCAGTTGCGCCAGCGAATGAAAAGATCTTAATCTAAATTTTCAACATCTAAATTTTCAATCTAAAACCAAGACAAGACGACAATGCGTTCAAACAATGCAGGAACAGACTACAATTTGACAGCACTATTGTAGATGTACAATAGTACAGCCAACAACGTTGTCAGATGATAACATGCTACGTACCGAGTATCATGTTATCATCTGACAGTCGTTTGGCACATTAGATCATAATAATATCTAATAACCAAATTATAGGACTATAAACTCATGTTTACAGTCCTTCTCAGTGTCCGAAGGCGTCAACGAGGACATGATCAGCGGTCCTGACCTGGAGAGCCTTCTGCGCCGAGTCGCCTGGGAAGGGTTGCTGGAACGTGAGTAGCTGCCTCCGCACGATGTCATCGTACAGCTGCAGCGCAACAAACACAGATCCTCATCAACTCATTAACTCTAAATAAACCAGAAAATATCTGCAAGTCTTGCAAACAGTGCACAGATTTGTTTCATTCCTTGATCCACTCGATGATTCAACGACCAGTCGGGCTCTCTGCAGGTGGAACTAGCGCTTTGGCTACAGTGGAAAATCCTGTAGTTTCCATGGCCGCTCCAACTGCTGCTTAAAATAATAAAATAAAAATTACCGATGCTGCAAAAAATATTAAAATCAATAGCTAAATGTGGTAAATTCCCACAAAGCGTTCATGACTTAATGATGGTTAATATTTCTTTTCTGATAGAACATACAATCTATCAGAAACGTTAACTTAAAATAGTTTTCAGCAGATAAAATCTGGGTGTAAAACTAACGATTTCAGCACAGCCACAAACTACAACATCCCCTTATCAAAGCCTAAAGTCCTATTCACAACACTGTCGACGTCGTTGAACCAAACCCCTAGATCCACACTACACAGTTCCACTGCTACCGCACACGCGCGGCCTCAATCAAAATCCTCATCCCACTCACCACTGTGGCCAGAGGAGAGATTCAGGCCGGATAAGGAATCCCAGCAAATTCCCAAAAGCTTTGCTCGCCTCAGACAGCAAGGGACAACCGGACAACGATGTTAGCCCAGAAGGAAAGACTTAGTGGCCTGGGGCGCCAACCAGGGTTAAATATTGGGGGGGGGCAAAGGGAGGAAAAGTCATAACGACATAAAAGAGAGTGCTACTGTGAGGATATGATACGAAATATGAAACAATATTCAGTTTCACTTCAATAACGTCTAACAGTGTGAGGCACTAATATATTTAATACGATCTTAATCTGGCATTGTATATTTTTTTCGTATCCAGTATTTTACAATGCGGCTAACTTCGAAATATTTGATACTCTAATTAAGAAAAAGTTAGCACTAAAAGTCTACAAATGAACTTAGCACAAAATCACTAAAAGGATCAGTGCATCTCAAAGCACAAATATGGCCGATTCAACGAATTGATATCAGATCAATATTAAACTAACTACCTAAAAACGGAGCACAAGTAAAAATAAGGAAGAAAGCATAACATTTCCTCCTCCTCTATGGTTTTCGTCGCCAGCGACTCCTACCGATTGGAGCAACACGCCTTCCCGCGCCAGTCTCTAAATCAATAGGCCTCGCCCTGTGCATAAAATCAATGCCGCGTCCACACCAGCAGTAGCAGTAGCAGCAGCAGCAGCAGCAGCAGCAGCAGCAGCAGCAGCACGGCTAGACTTCAGCAGCTCTCTCGATTTGTTTTAACTGCCACTGAGCCTGCTTCAAATAATGGTCACCCGCGGTTCTGGGATTTTACAAGAGAGAGAGAGTGGAGAGAGGCTGTTGCATCCCCTTGTTATTTTTCAAAAGTAATTATTGCATCAGGTTGCTTACCAAGACTCTCACTAGCCAAGACTATTTACAGTCCGGCTAAATGCTTCGAGTCCCAGGAAATCCCGCTTCCTCTTATTTTTATATACTCACATCTCATATCAGCTCGGGGAGCTCTGGACTTCAGACATATTTTTATCACTGGCAATCCCTGGACCTGTTCTCTTATTCTCCCTGGACTCCATCAATGGACCATACCGATCGTAGTAGTACTAGGAGTAGTAGTACTGGGAGTAGTATTACTGGGAGTAGTAGTACTGGGAGTAGTAGTAGTACTGGGAGTAGTAGTAGCAGCAATGAAAATTTAACTACACCCCAGCTTCTCAGAAAACAAGGCAGGGGTAGCGTGGCAAAAACTCATTTCCACAACCATGGAGAGTTAGTCATACACAAACCAACACATCAAAAACATCACTGAAGAGAAGTCTCTGAACAGAAACTGTTTAAGCGCTTCCACGAAAGAGGCAGGGGGGGGTGTAACTACAGATACAGCGCCACAGCAGAAGGGCTATCGTCTCATGCCAACATTGGATTACAGCTCGTGGACAGTCCATCGCCCTCGCTAGGCCCACCCACACTCATCTAATCGACGACCAATTGGCTTCAATTTGCAAGCGGAATGATTCGACTTCAGTCGCTGGAAGGGAAGTAAAATATTTGAAGAAAGCCCGGTCGAAACTCAGCGAATATTGGCAAATAATTTAAGTCATAGACCTTCAGTGCAGGAATGGCTTTCTTCAACAAAAATGGCTACCATCACCACCGCAAACAATAGCATCAATCGAAAAGAAAAAATTCCACACGCTGCTATGTTCTATTGAAATCTAATATGCCAGATCATCAACACGATTGACTTGTTTCGTATCGTAGTAAGTTCGGAATAAGAAGAAATATGCGAAAATGCGTAACAGTACTTCAACCACAGGCTCGATGAAGTAAATGCAGCCTAGTTGCACTAATTCACAGCTATATTAATCTCTATTCCAAAATTGTATGTCACAATGTCATATCCTAATCATATAAATATAAAAATTAATAAATTAATAAATACAGCGCAAGTAATACCTAAAAGACTATTCACACACTAAAGTGGGCCTTGACTGTCACGCTGGAAACAAAAGGAATAAAATCAACGCCGTTAAATCGATAAAATAAAAACGTTTTTCAAACACAAAGACTCATCATACGCCTCGCATTTAAATTCTAAAATTTCAGTAAATCATCAAATGACTGACAAACCTTCTTTTATTCCACTTATTTATTTCTACTTTGATTCTACCCCAGAAAATCGGGGAACAAAGAATAACTTGCAGCCCAGAGCTTCCCGGGCGAGTTGTAAAGAGACTTAGAACCAGACTGTAATAGTCTTTGATACTACACACGGTCCTTAAAATTCAACCCCCCCCCCCAAATCTTCTTTTATGCCACGAAAAAATAAAAACTTCTAACACGGTGAAAGAATTTCATACACATAGTTTACTACCGTTATACAATTGAGCATCCTTGTAGTTTACACTACAAGGAGCACCTTGTAGTTTACACTACAAGGAGCACCTTGTAGTTTACACTACAAGGAGCACCACAACAATTTATCATCACAACAATGATTGCTTAAAACACAGTAATTCTTGTACATACAGTCTGCTATCTCAAAGAGAATAAGACTATTCCAAATTCAGTACACGCAGACCTTGAGTGTGCCAGCGAGGCGTGTATCGTCAAAGTGGCTCAGGATGACGGCAGGGTTCTCGCTGTCGGTCAAACAGTCGATTTGATCCAGGCTGGCCATCACCTCGTCCACTCCTACGCAATACAGCGGACAATCGTTTATAAATAGAGACAAAATTACTTAATAATTAACATTTTTTCCCCTCTGTACTGCGTTCCCGAGAGACTTATAATTTACTTATTTAAAAAATATAAACAAATCGGTTTAAAATACAATTAAATATATACACATAAAATTGCATTTTACAATTGATTTGTTGATATATTAATGACTCAACTCAACACTTGAAGACTATAATTATTGAACTTGATATGAAATGGATATTAAATTTCATTTATAATCCATAAAACAACATCCACACATTTCAAACACACTTACATTTAATATTCAAATAAATGTCATTTTACTACAGAAACTGTAAAAAAAAGAGAAAACTGTCAATTTAAACACTACCAGAGGGCAGTTGATTGTCACTGAAGTTCATCTCGTCCCCCTCCGCCCCTGTGTCCCCGCCCCCGTACGGACTGAAGGCCAGGGCGGAGCCTAGCGGATCAACCAATTGTGCGCTTTGAACGGCCATAAGAACCGCGTCCTGTACGACAGCATACAAAAACTTAAAAAAATTATCAATTAATTATTAAAATCATTACTGGATACAATTTAATCAAAATCTTGCAAAACTATAGAACATCCCACTAGAAACTCACCATAGAAACTATAGAACATCGCACAGAAATTTCAAACTTCTCATACACCTTTTTAAATATTTTGTCAATTTCTTAATATTGAAACTTTTTCATAATATCGATTATTGATGGTAATAGTCTTCGTTACTGCATACGGTACTTAAATACAACCCCACCACCATATCTAACTTCTTAGTACATTTCAAAATTGTAAACTTTGTCGTATATTTTTTTGAATTTCGTCAATTTAACCGTTATTCAACATTCCTGTGAAGCTCCAAATTTCACAAATAGCACGAAAGCACATACTTTCACGTCAAATAATTGACTCGGTCATTTCTCAGTTACTTTCTCCCTGCATCTCGCATGGGTTTGCACCAGTTCATGAATCGATGGTTTCCCATGCCAAGGGAAGTCCCCCATGATGCCCCCAGATGCCGAAAAAAAATGAAATCCCTCATTCATACAATAACTATTATAAATGGTTGAATACCTTGAGCCGCCGCTGAGCGTTAAACCTCATCAGAGCTTGTACCGTGTCGACGAGGTGAACCTTTGGTGCGCGCCCTCGCTCCTGCAGCATACCACAGCATGGCCAGCATGTTATACAGAGGAATACAAAGGTAGTACTGATTTGACTATATAGATGACAAAAAATGATCTGCTTGCAATACTAAAGCATGGCTTTTGTTTAGGCCGGATAATTGATCTACATGTGGTCTAAGTATGTTAGTTAGATTGTGCTACCCTTTAAATAGGCTATACAATATAACAGACTTTGTTTATTCAACAGTTAAAACCATTTAAGACGATTAGTTTGAGCACATAATGGGTGCACACCTACATACCTTAATCCAGGGGTGTTTGAGCGCGTCCTCCACCGTCAGCCTGTGTGCAGGGTTCAGCTCCAGCATGCGCACCACCAGCTCCTTGGCATCCTCTGAGATGTCCAACCAATGGCGAGAGCGCAGCTATGTGCGCAAACAATTGACTCAGCCAATGAAAGCTTGCTGTTAAATGCGCAAAAAATACACTCAACCAATGACAGCTCATCGTTAAACATGCAATACAGTTAACTACTGACTGCTAGTTGTCAAACGCGCAAATATTTGAGTCAACCAATGACAGCTCGCCGTTAAAAGCGTAAATAATTCACTCATCCAATAACAGCAATGAGGGATGAGTGAAATGGTCTAAGATATCGATCTATACTAATGCTGCCCAGGCATCCCAAAATCCTTTTAAAAATACTTCGCTATAGATTATCAAACACCAATGCATTTAATCAGCCACAAGAACATAGATACAGGTTAATAATTACAATTCAGAAAAATCTGTTTCAAAAAAAGACTGTCTATTTTTGGAACATCAATTTGTACCTAAATTGTACAGAAAATTCACGTTCTGGTAATTACCTCATCACAGTGCGTAGCATAATTACCGTAACGTATTTCCTGTACCGGTTATGTAATTAAAACTTGCAACACCGTCCGCAATGCTTACGTCAGCCTCGAGACTGATTCCGTAGTAGGGTTGTCGCCCAGTGAGCAGCGTGTAGAGCAGACAGCCCAGCGCCCAGACGTCGACGGGCTTGCTGTACGGCAGATTATCGCGTCTCTCTGGCGCTGCAAACTGCTGCGACCCAGTGCACCCTGCACGCGCGGAACACAGGTTTTGTTTTGTGATTTAGGGACAGCGTGTAGCACAAACTGCTGCGACCCCGTGCACCCTGCACGCGGGGAACACGGGGGTAGCACACGGAACCAGGAGCGCAATACCGGCATGATAAAAAAAACTAACCGTTTTAAGTAGTTCAGAGACACAAGCAGGGTATATATCAGTGAGCAGTTGATGCCGATTTGTGCAGTTGCTTACAAACGCAAATGTGCAGTAGTCAAAATATGCGGTAGTCAAAATATGCGGTGCTAACTTTAGCATCAAAGGTAGGGGATGTGGGTAGAGATGTCAAAAGAACTTGTCATAATTGGTATTGAGCGCAGAGCTTAAATACAAGCTTGGATACTGTCGTGCAAAAAAAAAATTCTGGCAATTTTTGCGATCAGGGCTTGACTGAATGCACAGATAGCATTGATCCAAATAATCCAACAAATACACGCAAAGTGTCATAATGATGAAATAAAAACAAATTGCTACGTACAATGCATGCAAAGTGTGTATAAATAGAAAAGATAGAAATGTATAATATAAATAAATAATAATAATAAAATAGATAAAAAAATAGAATAATAAAATAGTAGATAAAAATGTATAAATGCAAGAGAAGAGAGTATGAATAGAGAGATTGGAAAGAATCGAGAGTTGTGGGGAAGTCTCATCGCGGGAAACGTCCAACCTGTGCTAGCACGGAAAAGTTGACGTAAAACATAAATGATGAATGATGAAGATCATAACACTGAGCTGCACTTACCAAATCGTTCCTTCTCGTAACTGATCCAGACTTGCTGAAAGCATCGCTTCTGCTCATCGGCCACTAACAGAGAACAAGAACAAGAGCATCTACATACGAAGACGCTCATTCAAAACCAAGCAGTCACGGACAATAAGTGGAACGAGCAATTGCTGATCGTCAATAGTAGGTCAACGCGCAAGGCAATGCGATTTAATCGTATGTGTGGCGGTTGACTGACGGACTGGGGGCAAAGTTGGGACTTTTGTTGGTCCTAAGCTCTTTTTAAACCCTTCCAGCCTTGGTGCTCATTAATGGCGGAGAAGAAATTAAAATATTGCTAAAATCAACAAACGGTAAACGTATGCTAACTTAAAATAACATTCGTAGTTGATTTCAATTGGCTTCATATACATGAACGCTCTCCAAAGCCTTAAGCTAAATCCAAGTTCAGACAAATTGAGAATAAAAACCAAAGCCTGATCAAGAAAATGAAAGATACGCGTTAGGACAAAAAAGCGAAGAATTAAACCGACGAAAGTCGTCGTTGTTTTCCATCTCCTCCAGTTCGACAGCGGAGTGGAAGTTGGCGAGCTTGACCGGAGAGGAGTTCTCTTTGTTCGCCAGCTGGACCGCATCGGGACTGATGGCCCTATGGAGAATCTGCTTGGCGTGGCAGTGGCGCACCGCATCCAAGATCTGACGCATGTAGTGGCTGTACATCGAACAACAGCGTTATTGTATACAGGATGTGACGCGCGCAGAAGATGAACGATACAGGTGCATACATTAATACTATTACAGTATGTAAATTTGTAAAAGATTTAATATTAAAGAATGTCAATCAAAATGTAAATATTAAAATTCATGGCAGATACATATAAAAAACACATAAAAAACCATATGTACAGCAACTTAATAAAAATTCTAACACGCTCAATGCAATTTAATTTTTTTGTTACACTTAGAAAAATTGATAAAGCTTTCTTCAACGAAAAAAAGAAGACAGATGCACTGAACACAAGAATTCATAGGCCTCTCATTCATCGCCACTCTGAAGCCAGATACAGTGCACGATAGATAGCTCCGTGGATCACAGATGGAACAAGGCCTCACCTAGCAACGGCCTCGCTGTAGACAAATCCTCCCGACGCCCTTCGCACAATCTCATAGCACAGATCTGCGCCCTCCATGCTAAACAGCAACAACAATCAGAATGCACGGTGAACGTCAACCAATCATATTTCAAGGCAAAGACTCACATCTCACAATTTTTGAAAGTCGTCACAAAGCATACAACATAGCGGTATTCAAATCAGAGCCAGTACTAGGCCCAGTAGGCCCATCAAATCAGAGCCAGTACTAGGCCCAGTAGGCCCATCAAATCAGTGAAAACAACCACATAAAACATAAAATATATGCGTTGCAATATACAATAGAAAACCAATACACTGTGGTGGCGAAATGCAACGAATTAGACTGCATGCTGTACAAATCAATGAAATGTATCGGGTCTTGCGATGACTTCATATATGTATGCATGCTATCTTATGGCAATCTAGATTTTGTTTTCTATTTATAAATCATCAACGTACATAAATGACGTATTATTTCCATTAATAATTATTACAATCAAACAGACCTAGTTATAGTTCTAAGCGACCTAGTTTTAGATTCAATTGATCTCGTGTTCCCACAAACTGACCCGTTATTCGGTGACTTACTGATCAAAGACGAGGTAGCAGAGCCGGTCGTTACTGAACGTCTCAAACAGACCAACTATGTGAGGATGCTTCAATCTCAGGCATATGTTCACCTCTCTCTTGATGTCTGAGGCATGCAAATTAGCATTAACAAAAATAAAGTCACATTGTAGGCTTCAGATTTACCAAGTTGGATCTGACAATGAACTGGTTTTGGGAGCTTAAGGATCGTGTGTAGTAACGAGAACTGTCACAGTCCGATTCTGAGCAGAGGGCCACGCACAGAACCGCTCCCCCTCTTTAATATTCAGCTTTCATTACTATTGCTATCCAGCTGATTTCAAAATAAATTTGAATTTCTTTCAGAAACGGCAAGAGACAATGAAGATAAATGAAAGAAAACTGATTATATGAATAATATAGCCAATTATTCAAAAGGTAAAAAAATGTTCTGGCCTATAGAAACAAACCGTGCTGACCTATAATGGAGAATCCGGGTCGGTTTGTGAACCTGTGTATGTCAATGACCTTGACAGCAAACTGCTGCCCGGTCTGTCTGTTGATGCAGCGGCGCACAACGCTGCACGGACCCCTGCGCATCCACAGACAACGAAACTGGTGTGAAGCAGTAATTATAATTCACAGCTTATACCGCAGTAAACATGAGCTGGGAAATGTAAGCTTGGTAACACAAACAATCCAGGAGAATAACATGACTCAAACCAATATTAATACCAATATAATTATAAATTAACTGCAACTTAAAGTAACAGAAAAATAATTTCACACAATGGGTCCATATTACCGTGGTATATAATTCTAAACAATTAATTAAATGCAGCATCCGTACCTTAAATTGCAATGAATATCATGAGCCAATAAAATAAAATAAATCTATTCGGCACTATGACAGCTATGGATACAGCTTCATGGGCACAGCTCATTTACGCTACGGTATATGAATTATCTAACCTACCAGCAACAATTTATTAAACCTCCTTCGAGGTTAGCGCAGCACCCTTACCGGTATATAATCTGTTTACGTTTGTAAAGAAACGCTTCAGGCATTGCAAAGACGCCATCTCAATTGGCAATCTCACTTGGCAATAAGTTCACAAAGTTCGTAGACGTCCTCAAATGAGACGTTGTCATCGTCGGGTCCCTCCGCACCCTCCCCTCCTCCTCCAGATCCCTCCATCACCCCCTCACAACTCTGAGCTGTTCTCGTAAAAGAATAACACACACGCATAGTATTATAGCAACAATCAGAAATGCAAATTAGCATAGCGCGATTAGTTGATAACATCCATTACGTGTTTGTGCAACATGTTCATCAGTGGGCCTATATCACGATCGCCCCTCTGCCCTCACCTGCTGCGTCCAGCTGGTTAGTGGGCCCCACACTGCGGTCAGGCACAGCGTCCTACTCAAGCTCCTTCTCCTGCTGTGCAGACGTGCTATCAGCCCCTACTGATCCATAGTAGAGAATCAATTCTGGATTATTAGCTAAATGTGTGCATTATTTTTAAATAACCACCATAATTTTAGGTGCATTACACCTAACTCTTATACGAAAGACGCCATTTTCTTATGAAAAGTTACAAAAGGCCTAATTATTTTAACATTCTTAATTATTTAAAAGCACAATAAATGGATAAAAACAAACTGAAAATCAGCCTCTGAGGGGGTGCTATATTCTCCGAAGCACCCTTCCCTCCCTATGCCAATAAATCGGGGAGTGCATGAAACTAAATTATTCGCAAATCGTTAAATCACTTATTCAAAAAATAACAAACCGAAGAAGAATCGAGTGTTCTTTTTTATATAAGCTATTCGCTAGGGGCGCTAGAGTTAATTTTATAACTTTCTACAGCGCAACCTGATTGGCTGATCATAATCAAACACTATTCGGGCGGAGGCGCCACAGTGATCATCCTTCAAGATAATTTCAACTGTCTGTGTCATCATTTTATCTAATAATTTATCTTATCATCTAATCTTAAATAATTTCATGTTATAATAAAAATTCTATTAAATTGTAAATGTATTTATATTACTGCTATCACATGCCATTTCAAACGCTCTTATTAAACGTCTTGAGTGTAAACAGCACGCCTAGCATTTGATCAAATCAACTTTCATATAAACACACCCTGTTTTGAACGTCGCATGGTATGTTACCTTTATAAGCTTTTATTTCATAAGCTCGTGTAATGCGGGTTGACACTTGGTGTGGATGTCCCAGCCATATCGCCGCCGGTCTCTCAGGCGATGCAGCATTACAGTGATGCGAGCCACGCACGCGCAGCGGTGCGGGTCCCAGCCATGTCCACGGCCTCGGTCCGGGGACGCAGCATCACAAACGGTGATTGGATGCGGTCGCACGCGCGCAGTGGCGTCCCAGCGTAAGTAGGCGGCTTCGGTTCGGCGAACTGCAGCACGGTCATCGTACGGTTACTGAAGCGAGGCTACTGACGCGGGACGTGGTAGTTCTCCAGGTGGCGACGACGGCCTCAGTAATCGTGAACTTCCTTTTTCGCTCCCTCGCGTTTCAATTTGTGTGATGGCAAAGCTGTATCATGAAAGTAGCGTCTTCTCTTTCGCTAGCATTTTTTGTGTGCATAGTACATAGTCATTATGTTGTTGAGTAACATGGTAGTCCTAGCGTACCTTATACTTTAAATAGTAAACTGAAGGCTCTATCTGCATTCTGCAGGTTTAAGTTCCTACAAAGGATTCAACAGATTCCATCGAGAGCTGCTTCTATCATTCCGTTGAGCGTGATGTGCACCGTCGGGCCGGTTATTAATTAACCTAATTTAACGGCGTTGTAACGAATCGCAAACTAATGCTGTCGGATCCTTGCGCGTGAAAAATGAGTTTTAAAAATGAGGTGTTTCACGAAAACAATTGAAAGCTGATCAAGATCGAGGCACTGTTGTCTTTTAATTAAATAGGCTTAATGTTGATCGTAGGCAAGATGACGAAGGTTCTAACTGTCTCTTTAGCAGATTTTATTATTATTGTTATCCAGCTGATTTCAAAATTAATTTGAATTTTGCATAGCCTAGGACTCTAGGCTATGACTCCTACACAGAGATCCTAAGGGCATAATTATGGCATTAGCATATACTCACTATTGTAGGCTTATTTTGCATGTGTAGATATAGAAGACATTGAATTAAACAGACCTTTGTTAAAGGCCCTGAAGTTCAATAAATGCATTAATTTAGTAAGTTAGTCCGCTATAATTATAGGCTTACTAATAGACTAAGTCGAGAATATAGATCCTTACGGTAACATTATTAGGTACCGGTACACATTGATGTCTGATGAGAATTCAAGCTGAATCAAATGTTTTCAGTTAGCCAAGGGTGCAATCGGACTCGCTTGAGTCAATTATAAAATGTTGTGTCATTCGTCGATTTGAACCGTGATACGAAGGCCGCCATGGTTCGCTCTCCCGTTCTCCCGCTCTGTCTTGCTATGTTCACGTGCGTTGCAACGTTTGTATTTCTGGACGTGAAGTCATCTGCTGCGGCTCAAGAGGGATACGTCGAAACACGGACTATGCCTACAAACGGAAAAGGTATGTAGGGCTACATGCATAGTTTGAAAAATTGCGACCAACGTTTGAATAATTGCGACCTACTTTTCAATAATTGTGACCTACGTTTTAATAATTTCGACCTGCGTTTGAGTACTACGACCTGCTTTGAATAATTGCGACACACTTTTCAATTATTGCGACCTACGTTTCAATAATTACGACGCGCTTGGAATAATTGCTACACGCGTTTGAATAATTGCGATCAGCCCTTCACGATGCAGCCATCCAAGGTGCGGCTCCCCAAGATGCAGCCCCTCACGGTACATCCCCCAAGGGTACATACCCCCACGGTACATCCCCCCACGGTACATCACCCCAAGGCACACCCCCCCAGGGCACATCCCCCCACGGTGCGGCCAAGCGGTCGGTGCGCAAGTCCGGCCTGCGGGGCGGCAGCAGGATTCTCGAGTGTGAGCTCTCCTACCCAGACAGGCGCTACGTGGAACACATCATCACGTGGCGCAAACAGAGGGTGGAGGTGCCCGTCTTCATACAGTTCAACGGGTACCCGCCCCACGTTGACTCGGCCTTTCAGGTAACATGATAGGGTACGCCTATTCTAGGCGTATTATGTATATACAGCCAACAGGCCTGTTCTGTTCTGTTATGTTCTGCTCTGTTCTGCTCTGCTCTGCTTTGAGTACACTGTAGCCTATGTTTTATTGTATTATTGTTTTGGTTGTTGTTGTAATTGTTGTTGTTTGTATTTTGGAGCAGAAACCATTTCGTTATGAAACCTGTAGTCTTTGTTTTGCATTGGTGACCTTCTTAAGTCTGAATCGTGTTTTTTATCTTAGTTTATGATGGTTTTTTCGCTTTGTTTTAGTTATAGGTCTGTCATTGCAATGTAGGCCCTTGTAGGGCCTACAGGCCGCTTTCAGGCTTCGGTCACTTTGTTTGTTGAGATTAGAGCTAAAGCCATTCCTTTCGGGGAAATTGAGTGCAGTGTAGCTTTGAACACAATTGCCGTTTATTGTATAGGGGAGAGTCCGCCTGGTAGAGCAGGCTTCCATAGAGCTGTCAGACCTGAAGGTCACTGACGAAGGGTGGTACGAGTGTTCCGTCGTCTTCCTTGACGGACTCGACGAGACGAACAGCAACGGGACCTGGACCTTTCTCTCCGTCCACTGTACGTGCTAACTAATACACTTCCACTGTCAGCAGCTCACGTTGTAGACCTATGGCTCCATTCAACACAGTGTCGGATTTACATGTAAGCCAACTAAGCAACTGCTTAGGGCCTCCGGAATCTGAGGGCCTCTAAAAGTAAAGTAAAGAAAAAAATTCAGTGGCGCCACTGTAATAGCTGCCTGTAACATTGATTGTAATACTGTTTACTAGGAACTGATGCGGCTAATGCGTAAGATCGAAACACTTGTTCTTGGTTCTTTATTAATTCAGTTGAACTCTAGCGTCATACACTGTAAGAACCTGCGTCTCTCGATACATTGTTGATGGCGGGAAGTGAGAAAGAATAGTTTTGTGGACGTATGATCGATTATTTTGGGATTACGCGATTAATCAGTCGTTTTTTTTGTGAGTTTAACGTTAATCCTAATGGTAAGAAATTGCACTGGCGAGCGATCGTTCTCGCAGCTGAAGCGGATAAAAAACGAACTTCGCTCCACAATGAAACCAGAATACACTCAGCTCATTGAGCTGCTTTGCATCGAATGCGAATAACTACGCAAAATTTCTTTTGGTGACATTATCGCAGATTATAGGATGCAGAAGTGCAGGAAAAAGTGGATTAAAACTTGTGATTTTTAGTATGTAGCATAAAAAAACTAGAATGAAACGATTGTATCAATTACAATTGGACTTGTTAGGGACTGACAGTGGTGCATCAAACATGTGTCACTGATGCAACATGCATTATACTTAGATCTAGCAATATGCATTATGTCTGTCTTTATCCTCAAGTGGGGCCTCAAAACTGAAATTGCTTTGGGGCCTCACTCTGTTTAAGTCCGGCCCTGATTCAACAACAGATTCTATGGAATATTTTTGGTCATTGCGATCTTGGTCATTGCGATCTTGGTCACTGCGATCTTGGTCATTGCGATCTTGGTCATTGCGATCTTGGTCATTACGATCGTCGGCATTGCGATCGTCGTCATTGCGATCTTGGTCATTACGATCGTCGTCATTGCGATCGTCGTCATTGCGATCTTGGTCATTACGATCGTCGTCATTGCGATCGTCGTCATTGCGATCTTGGTCA
>JAQIWG010003026.1:0-18829 GCA_034695025.1 Chamaedrilus cognettii
TATAGCGGATGAGCTACTTTGAAGGCTTCCAAGTCTCTGCTTCCGCGATCTTTATATCTATTAAACATGGCGTAAAGATGTTGCTCTTCGGTTGGCGGCGGCTTCACATATGGATCTTTCTCCGCTTTTGTAGTCCTACAATTCACCGCGGCGTTAGTGGATGATTTTCGAACAACAACAATTGTAGCAATCCACTTGCTGTCGGCGTTAACGACTGCGGTGTTTCCGCCGTGGAAGTTCGTGATCTGCAGAATGTCCCTGTCAGCCATTGCAGTTTTCACCCGTGAACTAGTGGCTATTAAAGTGGGCTGCGTAGCCTATAGTCTCGTAGAAATTGCTGCGTGGTTGCTTTTCTAAGAGTTAAAGGCCCAAATTTTGCCTTCATACTAACCTACATTGTATTTTGCACTCGTGACGATAATCTTTATGAAGTCAACAGGGGCACAGCTATTGGACTATTTTTATCGCATTTCTAAAAATACAAGATCAATTAATGGTATAGATCAATGAGAGATGACTTTTCTAGTAGTTAATGAGGTCCAAGGATATAAATGATAGGCTCAACGCAGTAATAAATGTATGATCTATGATTAGGCTGATACTTCGTGCCTTTACGTACCATTAGGTCTCGGCTACTGCGAGCACATTGTCCACAGTGCGCTATGTCAGCTCAACACATAATGCTGGAGTGTTGCTAGGTGCAGCTTGCAGTAAGTCGGACATGAAAGAAACAAAAGCGCATGCATGCTAACCTCATATGAACCAAATTGAATGTTGTCCTTGGTCTCGGAGTAACCCTATTCTCTCCCATGGCCGTAAAAAGTGAAATAATAGACGTACAATAACGATAGGGTCGTCGTTTTTTATCACCACAGCATTTCTTCATTAAAAATTTCCTCATTTCCATTATAGAATGTTCGTTTACTGTAGGCCCTATATCTTTTGTTTTTGAATGTGTCATGGGTTTTATGCATATAGTTGTATATTTTGTTCAATTTCAGGCTTTTTTTCAGCACTCACATTAAAATCTTAAATAGCGTTTTCAATGCATATCGGTAAAAATATTTGTAATTACACAGCATTCTCTAAATTCACGTATACAAAACAAGCTTATACTTAGGCTGTAATAATGCTATTTAAATCTAGAAGTCGCATCGAAAACAAACTTCCTCCCATGTATCGATGTCTCATGTAAGGCGGGTGGAGTCCACCGATGAATATTTGTTTGAGGAGGGCGGGGGGGGGGTGAAGACTATCTGTAGGTAAATTTTAAATAGGGGGTGTCGATCAAAGAGGGGCTACGAGTCTGGTGAGCAGGCAGGCCGCAAGACCGGCAGCGGTCGACAGGCCCGTAGCCCCCGGCCCAGCTTGGACTGCTCCCGACTTGTCGCCTGTCAGCAGCAGACACGCATGCATGAGTGTCCACTGCGAATTACCACACAGTTGCATGATTGATTAGAAGCAGGAAAATTTATACGGACCGTCCGTAAACATCCAATTTTCGCGTGCATGTAATTTTCGGGAATCGGCCAAACTCGTGAAAATTCTTTGCAAGCGAAAATAACTCTGCAGAAGCTTTAGGTAACAGGCAGGCCTCAAAAACGCGAAAATTAAGTGCACGGAAATTTTTGCGAGACAAAATCGCGAAATTAACATGCAATTAACAGCATTGAGGCATTAATGCAATTAATGCATTAACAGCAAAAATTTCATGTTTTACAGTGTTATTATCATGTTAGTGGCAAGTTAAAGGGTAACGGTTAAAAGGCAGATAGTATAGTACATTGGGTATAGTACATACAGCATATGTAGGCTTACATGAAACAGGCGACCAAGAGTGGACCAAAGTCACGATTTCAGTCATGCACCGCTCGCACCGATGTCATCGTGTTCAACAAATGATTGATATGGTCATTTATGACAGTATGCGACTGTATGCCTAACTCAACTGAATAACGATTTATCTGCTGCTGCATATCAAACATAGGTAAATATGCGTATTGGATAATGGCGCATATTTGTATAGCCTAAGTGGTCGAGAATATCGACGCCAAACGCTCATATATGTACATGTTACAGGTATACCTTCTAATATTCGCCTCTCCTCTCGAAACCAATTACAACTCCATGGAATCCATTTTACCCGCTGCCATACGGGGGGCGGGGGCGGGGGAGAGGGGGGGCGGAGTTACCGGGGTGCTCGTCCTTGTGCTCGATGTTGCAGCTGTCCTTGTTCAGTCGACTGATGATGTAGACACGCAGAAGGTGCCCGAACGACTTCTCCACGAGCGGGCACTGACCACGGGTCACCTCGTCCGTGCACGCGAACGTCGCCTCGAGCGTGCTGCGGCAACGGGCGGCGGCACGAACGTCAAACAACACCACCAGGATGCACAGGCCTTCCTTCAAGCTTTTTACTTCTGGCGCTCTGACGCTATAATCCATGTTTTCAAGCTCCTTTGGCATGGCATTTTTTTGTGCGTAGCAAGTGCAGCAGACTATCACGTTTTGCGATTTATAGCTATTTTGTTCTGGCGCCAGAATAAAATAATTTATCGGAAGCCCTAATATTGTATTTGATATGTTATCTTCCATTTTCTCAGCCGTTGTAAGTCCGTCTATAGATACATTTATATTATGTGTCTCATAGGAGCCAATCTGCTCGTAGCATTGAGGTGGTGATAAAAATGGGGGGAAATCACGTTTCAATATAAGAAGCGTGCAAGAATGTCGGGGGTCGATGATGTTTGTACAATACAAACATCATAAGTATAAGTTAAACTTTTGAGAGTCAAAACAGAAGTTGTCAAATAGGCTATTTCGCATATTATTTTGGTTGGTACAACCACCCCTGCCCTCTCCAGGATTTCCGCATAGTTATGATGTACATGTACAGTACATGTACAGTACATGTATCTCACACATTGTCCTTTTTCGTCATTCTCCTAGAGCAGTGGTTAAAGTGGAAAGTGAGGGGTGGGGATCATAGTTTACCAAATTTACATGTCAATATAGAATATTTTTAAATAGGGAGCCACCAGAAATTTACTTTACATGTAGACAGCTCAAATTCTACTTCTTAGAACTGTTCGAAGCAACCTATTCTTTCTTTGAATTTGCAAATGTTTTGTTTAGCTTCGATTCATTTCGATTCGTTTCGTTTCGTTAGTGAATCATTGTCAACCCTCGCGCTTGCAACCTCGGCAGCTTCAAAGTGTGAGCGCACGCGAAAAGTCTGCGCCCATGAGTGAAACATTAGCAACCCTCGAGCTTGCAACGCTTTCCTATCTTCGGTCTTGGAAAAATGTTTCGTTTCGTTTCGTTTTGTTAGTGAAACATTATCTAGAATTGGAACCGGGTCCCATATTTGAGGTAGCCGGTCAAATATTTGAGGTGCCGGGTCTGAGACCCGCCGGGACCCGGCCCACTTTAACCACCGTGCAGCAGCTAGAGAATAAGATTTATATTTTTCCGTTCAAATGCGCAAGGGACTCTGTGGAATCAAACTAACCTCTATCTTGCAATGGTGTCGTATAGCCTAAGCTAGCTTTTTTTTAAATTTGATATGAAACAGTAATTCTCCTGATTTGTAACTGTTTCATCCGCGCATGCGAGTCCCATTTCTTGGACGCACGACGTCAACAATCACAGGCTATAGTTACTGTTGTAGGCCTAGGCCTACAGTCTGTAACTGTGAGGGGTGGAACGAGTTTTTTTAGTAGCGCCGCCCCCTCCACCTCCCCCACGAGGGGGAGGTGGGGGGGGGGGCGGGGTATGGTACGGACGAAGTCTTATGAAAAAAAAATCATGTCCAAATAAAAGCTGTTATCAGCCTTCAAATATGCTATGTCAAAAAATGATTCTCTTGTCCCTCAAATGTCACGCGCCACGAGATAAGAACGATATGACTGAAATGCTCCCCTAATTCACCACAAATCCTAACTGTACATCTGTGAGGGCAAAGATAGGGCCTTGCCCCATTGCAGCAAAACTGGGAGGCACACGCCCCCCTCTGCCCCTTGGCGTGCTTTACCCCTCCTACCAGTCGTGATAGGCCTGGATGAATGCGTCAGATAGCCCAGCAACTACAGCCAGAAACGGCGGTCCCTTATCGCAGCAAGGGGCGGATGAACTTTCAGATCGCAGCAAATCAACAACACCATGCCTGCCGCCGTATGGGTCTGTGGTACGTGTAGGCAATAGTTACCGACGGGTGCTCCCTTATTCTGCTCAGCCTACTACAAGCATTGCTGGTAAACTTGAAATTTGCATGTCATTTTGACGAATTTCGCGAATCGGTGAAACTCGCGAAAGTTACATGCTCGAAAATAAAGCTGCAGCAGCTACATAATACTGGGAAGTGCTTAAAAATGCGACAACTAAGTACCGTACAGTAAATTTTTTGAGACAAAAACCGCGAAAAAAGCATGAAGCAAAAATGTGATGTTTTCGAGTATTTTCGGAGATTCTGTAGCACCGAAAACTATCGACTGTTAAAGGTCTACAGAGGAGCGCTCGACAAGTCAAGTCACGCGCACGGGCTGATGCGTTTACGTGAGAGTAATTAATGCAAACGTCACACAATTACATATACTATCCGCAGTCGCCCAGGTTGAAATTAGGGTGGGACGCCACAGACTTTTGTTGCTGCTGTAGCAGACAAGATTTCTGTCTCGCGTTCTCTTTGAACTTTGAGCGCTGCGATAGAGTTGAGGACCTTGATTCAATCACGAAATGCAGTGAAACATCGTTGGGATGTTTATTGACAAATTTCTTGATAAACTAAATTACTAGGATGCCTAACAAGGGCCGCACTAAACAATGTGGGATTGAAAATTCCGTAACACGGTAACAGCAAGGGATGACGATGTTCAAGCCCCTGTACTGTAACGCTCGCGCGTTATGCAACTAATGCAGGGCAAATTTAGGGTTTGTCCATGTTTTAATATGCGATGCCGTGAACGATGTACAAGATTAATTCGAGAGAACAAGGGCGAAGAATAAAGAAGAGCGAAAGGAGAAGAAAGCGTCCAATTCTTTGTTCCCCGGATTGCATGGGAACAGTTCTAAAACTGCACGTCACTAGAGACTTCAAAACTACACCAGTAACCCCGCACGGCGATGGATGCATGTGTAGCATTGTTCGATCTCCGCTTAAAACGCTCAGTTTTGAAATCGTCATGCGAAATGAATTCATATCGTCAAAATATATATATTTATAAATATATATATACTGATGTATATTTATTATGAGACTAACTTAGTTCCGTGCAAAATAGGCTAGTTTTTCAAGTAGGCCGCCTGAGCTAGCCTATATACTTGATAGGCCTGGATGCCAGTGTGACGATGCAATTTGACTGAAAACTGGGGTAGCATAAAAACCTACATTTTGTGCCGCTCAATAAATTCAACCAGGAAGAAATGACTCTTGAAATCAATTCATTAAATGAACACAGCCATTTTTCCGATAATTAAATCTGTAATCGGTTTGCCTCACATGCAGGACAGTATAATTGATCCAGGACAACAGTTCACGTCATCAGTGACCATGGGGCTTTCTACATCAACATCAGTTGACAGTGTCCGTTTACTTAGGCCTGCCGAGAACGTTCAGGCAAGCCGCAAAGTTCACTCTTACAGTCTTGCAGTAGGCAATAGGCCTAAAGTACTATAGTTTCACAAATAGAGCTACCTTAAAATTAAATATGAATAATTTCAAACTAAACGGATGCAGCTGATGTTAGGCCATGATGCAAATGGGGCCCAATATCCGAGATAGGCTGATGACTCGACGCAAAAAATCGCTGAGAGTTGTCTACTCTGTCTGACTGTCTAGACTGTCCAGACTGTCCAGACTGTCTAACGTTGACTGAATGGTATGAACTCTCAACAGCTTCCGTCTATAGATTGGATTTAGGCGCATCATCAACCATAACCAGATTGGAGTATTAGAGGTTTATATTCATTAGAAAGAAGGCGGAGGGAGGGGACCAGATAATGAGAAGAAGCCTGCAGAATGTAACCTGGTAACAGTCAAACTTTCACAACAGAGCAAGCTTTCTTGCTCTCATAAAAAGGGTGCGATAGGTCGTGGAGGGAAGGACTGCACGAAAGGCCATTGAGCAGAATCTGATCTGTCTGTGCATGCTCTAACGTCAAACGCGACCAATACAGGCCGTCTAGCGCATTGGGTTTATTGAGTTCAAATCTGCAACATTTAGCGCTGAAGCAAAGTCACCGCATCCTAAAGCACTGCTAAAGTCGGTCAGCTCATTGGTCTGTAAACCTCCGCTCCTCCATATTATAATTCTCCATGAGACAAAGAAACTTTGAAAAACTAGTTAATATCGCCATGCCTGGGCCGTGGTCTGTAAATTACAGGAACTCTTGAACTTTACCTCAACGACTTCAAGAATTTATTGATGAACCTCAAAACGAATAAAATAAAATTCGATCTATATTTGTGTCAATATAGCATACCTCAACGAGTCATATGCACTTGAAAAGCCAGTCAACATGTAATATTGAAATAATGTTATATTGACTGAACAAAAAAAATCTCAACATACAATTATTAGGCAGGAAGAAAACAGAACCAAGAAAGATGAAAAAAGAAGCAAAACAATAAAGATAATGTAGACTACAATGTTCACAAATGTCAACGCAAATTAGTGCAACCAAGCGCGCTGAATGTAAGTAGGCTACATCAGCTAGGATAGCCCAGCCTAGATGTGTATATAAATAGGTCCACTAATGCTGCAATACAAGAAAGGCTTCAGGTCGGGTCGTGGTATGACCTGCACTCGATGGAGGTGGCGTTGTCGAGGTTGCCCTGACAGTCCGCGAGGCCCTGCTTCATGGGGTCTCTGATCATGCACTGTGCGTTAGCACGAAACTCTGCACAACGCAGTGCGGTTTATTTAGCCTAGTAGATCTAAATTAGGACGATCCTACGGTTAACACACTAACATGGGGATTTTACCACAGTAGGCTAAAGTAACCATTTACCATAGTAAATTGACCATGGTAAATTGACCATAGTAAATTGACCATAGTAAATTTACCATAGTAAATTTGCTATGGTAGCCTAACCATCACTACCATGGTAGATTTACTATCATTAATGGCTACTTCACCGCAAAATCCCATGTTAGGGAGCTAGCCATATAGAATCGCCAAAATTAGTGTTAGAAGAGCACACAGACATAGGTCGACATTGCATGATGATAGATGATGCATATATCCTCCATGCATACAGATGTACACACATCCAATACCTCTGCGCCCTTGGTGAAGCAGACATAGGCCCATGTATACATGATACATGGTGCATAATTATATATTCGATGTATGTACACACAACCTATACCTGCTAACTTGGTGACACAGACGTACTCTCGCACCTCGCGCATCTTGTCGAAGCGAGGCTTGAGGGTGGCGTTAACGGTCGTATCGCAGCCCGCAGTGGCCGCCTCACCGCACTGCTTGAGAATGCCCAGCATTCTGCGCCAGCGGACGGTGAATCCTTTAAACCAGCTCGCTCTCATTTATTGCAACATCGTGCTTCATACCTCATCGTAGATAAGTTACGCGAAGCACATGTACAATCTGCAATAGTCTTGTAAGTTTTTTGCCCGTTGTAGGCCAAATGATAAAGTATAGCTTAGATTTCTTGCTGCTGCAGTAGACCTAATTAATACCTCTTAGGTTTTGCTGCATTAGAGTGAAGAAAAAGAATAAAAACGCTTCAAAATAGCGCCATCTTGCTACAGCATTTAAAGTAAAATATCCGACTAGGGGTTATATCTTGTACGCTTCAAACAACTTTTTCACAAACCTTGTATTCCTTAACTACATGTATATAAGCAAATCGCTATAAATGCCTTCTAGAGATGATCCAGGGACGCAAAGTCTCAAAGTCCCAAAATTTCAAAGTCTCAAAGATGCAAAGCCGCAAAGCTACAGAATGCTTTTAAACTAAAATATAAACTACGGGTTAAGTAAGAAAAGCATGGAATTAAAATAGAACGCTCTTAACTTTGCACAGAACGTGGACCCTACATATCCAGCACTGGTCAAGCACAGAATTAACGTAGGTCAACTTTTCAAAAACCTGTAAAAGCAATTATAGTGATCTCTTGTTGATTTGATGCAATAAAGTTACTTAGCAATTTTAGCGTGTACAACGAATTCGGTTAAATCATACGGGGGACAAAGTAATACGTGTGGGGGGGGGGGGGGTGGAATATCACGCGAGGGGATAATCCCCCTCTATCACACAAAAGATGCACGATCGTCAATCATTAGCTACAGATCGTGAGCTCACTCGCAGGAGTGGTCGAATCCGTGGAACGCCCTCAGAAAGTCGTCCACCCTGGGTCTCTGGTTCGGCTGGCTGCCCGGACCCTGGGTCGCGTTGTTGAAGGCCGCGAAACAAGGCCTGACCTGGGCGTCATAGACGCATCCGCCTGCCTCGCACACTGCAAGCGACAATAACAGTAAGCCCTATAGTGTCGATAGGCCAGTCTATAGATCTGAACAAAGCGTTTGATACAGCGCAATGGAATTGTTATAATACGTTACGGTAGGAAGTTGCTAAAACAGCTTGTTTATTGCCTGTCTGAATTTTTACCTATGTTAAGATTCTCTTCAGTTTAAATCCATTTCTCGTCTAGGCGTGTTGTCAACATGCTGCACATGACAAATTTCTTTTCACATTGAAGCAACTATATATTGTGAATAAATATTGTGTCCTTCTCTTGCTCCTCACTGCGCTTAAGCAGCACTGGCTGGTATCGAACTTCCGCCAATCATCCCTATTCATTGCCAGACATGTCACCATTTCTCCACCAGGTCAATTGTGCGCATTCGATGCCAAGAAGCCTAATAAAAATTAAAAATTAATCGTTTAATTTTTGTATCATTTGAATACGTGGCTGGAGAACTCAGAACTGAGTTCAGGCTGCGCGCATGCATTTTTATATCACAACAGATTTCATGTTTTAATTATTATTTGAACTAAAGGAGGACTTTGTGATAGGCGTACTGATGTATAAAAACTAAAATTAGCCTAATAGCGAGTGATTTACCTTCGCAGCCGTTCAGTAATGCAAAGAAGCCCAGAATGCTGGCTGCCACAATCAACTTCATCGTGTAAGGAACTTTCCGACGCGTCAGTCCAGTCGCGACTCTGTGCCTTTACTCCTCGATAACGATCGTTATTATTTTGCTGTAAACGGAGCAACGTTGTGTTGCTGTTAATGGTTGAATCGCTCGCTGCAACTTGCAGTTCGGAGCTCGTCTGCGGCTCAATTCTCTGCTGGCGGAAGGGCTGCGGACGGATCTTATTTCAAATCCGGGGGCGTAGAGCGGAGGAACTCGCTGAGGCACGCGCACCACCATTTAAAAGCGCCTATTGCACCAACTTGGCCTGCGTATAGCGTGTGTAGGCCTACTGATGGCGTACGTGTAGCAAATCAAACCTATTAGAGGGCATATAGCGAAGGTGCATATCTAGTACGCGCAACATCTCCGACATGGAAACTATCCTTCGACTTCAAGTTTTCTCATAGGGCCTACACCAATGATTCTCATTTCTCTGCTAGACGCGGGGCACGGGGCAGCTGATCTACATTAATCCTATACAATGTGTAGCCCATCCCAGTTTAATAAACTATCGAATCGCCCTCGCGGTGCGATAGGGGTACACTATCATTTTACATTTTGGTTTCCCATTATTTGTTGGCCCGACTGATGACGGCTGAACTGATAAGGCTTGGGGCCTTGGAGTGTCTGGTACAGGACATAGCTATACATGAGTCGAAGTATAGCGGACTCAGATTATAGCAGGCCTAGACACAGTCTGCAGTATCTGCAGACTTCAGAGTTTAGCTGAACGGGAATCAATAGCAAAAAAGTACATCGGTGTACTTGGGTAATGCATTGATAGGCTATCAATTTATATAGACCCTTTATAATGCATATTAGAGTGATACTACTTCAATGATTGAATATACATTATTAGGCTTGGAGACGTATGCAAAAGACAAAATTAGGTCTGAGTGAGCAGGTCTTGTCGAACGTGTCTGGTGCCGATGACGAGGGGAGGTCCCCGGTGACATCTTTTGTAGGCTAAACGAACTTTAGACCTAAGCCCAATAGCATTATTATTATTGTTATTATTATGTAGCCTGCGCTTCGAATGCTTTTTTCTTGTGGCGTCCAGACGCCAAGCGTTTTATCGTCTGTAGACGCCAGGGTCTTCATTTTTGGCGTCGCAGCCTTGAGAGTAGCCGACTAACATAGCACGTTGATAATTCAAGCATACAGCGACGCCGCTCGAAACATTTGAAATCTGGCGTCCTATACACATGTACGCCAGGGGTTCGTTATAGTTACATGCATATTGGCGTCTGAAGCAAATTTTTCGCCGGTTACCGGAAGCCCTGGTCGTAGGCTAGTAGCCTATTTAGTATTCACTCGAAAGTTGTTTTCATTTTCACACTTTATGATACAAGAAAGTTACGTGAGCAGATTTAGCATAACAAGTCGTTTGGTTCTTAAATATTTATGAGTTTCGCAAACGTACATGTATTCAGAGATGATGACATCAGTAGCAATACAGAATTTTCACTTATTTGCGCAATGTCATGTTGGCGCAGGCCTACATGTGCGACGCAGGTCTATAGGTTAACGCTAAACAGCATTTATATTACATTTCAACTTACTCGGGAGTGTGTATAAAAACGGCTGTTCACGCAAAATTAATATCACTTCGGTGCCCAAAAGTATCACGACCCCACATTATTTCAAATACAACAACATTTAGCTTTGGAATCGCAAAACAAGTCGTAAATTGTCAATAGCAAGATCAACAATTTTTTTGCTAAATACAAGAAGCATTCATGCATTTCCAGGGAGTCCGTTTAGCCTTCTGGCAAGATTTGATCAACAACGCATCAGAGCTGCAGATTTGAAGTAAGGGCTGGACTGCTGTAGAAGCCTCCTGCTAAGATTCAGGTGGGTGCAATGTCCATCGATCATACTCCCTTAGTAATGTGTAAAAAAAAATGGCGTCCATTAGGCCATAGTTGTATGCATCTTGCGGGAAGTAGATAAGTCAACTATTTGCACTTACTCGACACGATGGACCTCCGTCAAATCGGTCTTAAAACTGAACACATCACTGAACACCCATCAACGGCATGAACACATAATTTTAAAATATACAATGCAAAATTATTTCAAGGCGCAAATGATTGCTATCATCCAAAATATAATGAAAGTATTTGACACCCACGTTATATATTAAAATCAACGTTTCATCATGGTTAGTATTTCGTTCCACGAGTGGTTGATAGTAAAGACAATAATTATCCACATGGCTCTCGTTGTCTGTCACACTAATCGTCACTTTCTCGAGATACCTGAACAAAATCAAAGAATAAATAGGCATAAATAATACGGATAGAATGTAGGCAAGGCCTTCTATGTAAATAGGCTAGGCTATATGTATCTTCCTTCTTATTTATATTTTCTTCTTCATGCACATGATAGAAACCAAAATCAAGCTGTTAGTTCTGCAACAAACGTCTATTTGATTTTAAAAGATTCAAAAAGTCATAGCTGAATTGTGAATCACTTGCCCTTTGTATTGCGGTTTCTGCTTGCAGTCTTAGCTGCATCTCTGCAGTTTCATGCAGATAGTTCACAGGGATATTTTATTCCCTTTTTATCCTCTTTTCCGTTAAAGTCCATGTTTTCACATGGGCTACCCTGATGAGGATTGCAGGAGTGGGGGTTTTATGGCCGGATGCCCCTCCTGACGTTAGCCAAATATATAAGTATCTGGCACCGGTCTGGCAGCAAGCGACACTTGTGTGTTTAACAGCCTTGCTGAAGAGCCTGTAAGGCATGGTTTCATAGTTGCCGGCGCGGGGACTTGAACCCAGGTCTCTGGGACTCGCGTCCGACGCCTTGACCACTACACCACAGCGCCTCGCTGTGGTGTAGTGGTTATTCAGCCACTGAGATACAAAGGCACAAATTAGAGGGTGCTCGACCCCAGCGTGGAGCCCAGGCCTACCTTGCGCAGTCCCGCCCCGCCCGCTGCTCCTCGTATCGCCCTCATCAGCTCCTCCCTCGCATCGGGCGCCCTCTCCTCGTGTCGCGTCAGGGAATTCCCTTTGCCCACGGATGACGCATGGTATTTCCCAACCCCCGCCGTGGAAATTTCCACAAAATTCTTCCCTGTCACCGTCGTTGAGAATTTTCTGATCGCAGTGGAATTTTCGATTACCGGCGGCGGCGGTGGTGGAGGGAGGGAAGAGGGAAGAGGTGGAGGAGATGGATTGATGCATTCCAATTCACCCGGAGACGCTGGAAAAGCTCCGGAGTCCGCGGAAGATGTGGAAGTCGCGGACTGGGATCGCGTGGCCGTGACGTTGGGTCCGGCAGTGTGCATAAGGGGCGGGGAATCCGTGTCGGACCCGAGGGATATGCCAGAGGAGGTTTGACGCAGTAGGAACTTGGCGGCGATGATCTGGTCTATCGTGAACTTGGCCTCTGACGAGGAGTTTGAGTTGGCGCTTGCTTGACGGGCTGTGGCTGGACCTTTGATGGCGCGCCTAAAGGGACCCGCCGACACACTGCCCGCTTGACTCCCCAGGGGCGCTATAGAGGATCCCATGATAACATCAGTCGCCTTGTTACTCGATTGCGAAGCAATTGATTCTGAATCTAAATGACCTTCCACAGCTGCAGCGCCTGAAGCATTCCTTGAAACAGTGTCGTTGGAAACATCCCCTTTGTTTTCTGTAAGGTTTTTTGATGCGAATTCACTTTGCAAATGCACTTTAGAAACATTTCCGTCTGCAGTTGCGGTATTATTGACGGATGACGAACCTCGATCGATGTTCTTGAAGTTTCGCTTCCAGTCGACGTCACGCGAGACGCTCGCTTTCATCTCTTCAACACGGCGCGCGGAGGGCGATAACTCAGCCTGTTCTTGTTCTTCTTCTTTAGTGACTGCGTCACTAGGAATCAAGTTGAGACGTCCCTCGCGTCTGGCAACGGTCAGCTGTAGTTCCTCAAACATGCTCGACCGTGACGCCGGTCGCAGACTTAACAACGGACGCTTGTCGACGGATGACTTCGCGACATTCGAATGCATACCTTTTTTAAGCGGCACAGGTTTAGGATTGACTGGGGGTCTATATAAATTGGTGTCTGATTCCTTTCGGTGCTCGACTGTTGCTTTTGTATTGCTGGCTGAGGTCGAGAGCTGCTGGGGAGGATTCGGCTGAGTAGTGTCGCGCATGGGTTCGGCGTTACCATTACCAGAGAAAGCCACGCTGAGATCTGAAGATGGAGAACTTTGGAAGCCATTGTTATTTTTTGAGACAGATGCCTCAGAAGCATCAGCACTCTTTGATTCGGCAGCCAAAAGGTTTTTATTTATCACAGAAGTATCAGAACGTTGCGATGAAGAGAAGACAGCATTCTTTTCTGATGGAGCACCAACGCTTTGGGAAGTAGAGATGTCACTCTTAACTGGCAACGCACCGGGAGACTGCGAATAAGCAGAAATATCCTTATTTTCCACAGAAGCACCCGGTGCTTGAGAAGATGCAGCGACACTGCTGCTCTGTGCAGAGGACGCTGCCGCCTCTGAGCTGCGGTCAGTGTACAAGGTCACTGGCTGCCAGCCTGGTCGCTGCTTTCCCCTCGACGCCTCCCTCAGACTCGCGTAACTCTGCCCAGGGGGCTCTTTCACAACCTTTGAACTCGCAGCCCCTGCCGCTGACGTCATCTTTCCCTGCCCATTCAAGCTGGCGGCGCTGGACGCAGGTTTCTTGACGTGAACGGCAAAATCAACTCTTTCCAAGCTCGTGATGATGTCTGTACAGAATCTCGGATCTTGGAGGATACTATATTCCTCCGGACCATTTTCCAATTCTCCTTCCAGCGTTTTGTTTATGACTTGCTTTTCTGTGCTTCCCTCGGTGGCCACAGCCAAGGTGGACTTAGATGACAAAGGAACCAAGCGCACCTTGTTGGTTTCTGCATTATTGCCTTTGTCAGCAAGGACCGTGCTCGAGGTCTGTACTTCGAAGACGGAATCCTCATCGTGCCTCGGTGACATACTAGCTATTCTAGAATTTGCTACGACAACTCTACTCCGCTCAACGCTGGCGGCCGAAACTGCAGCAGCGCCTATTGGTTCATGATTTGATGACATCACATGGGTACTTGACGGCATACCAGCTGTACTGACTGTAGCCACGCCAGATGATGTCACGTTGGACTGAGTAACAAGTGAGGATCTGATGATGAACGAAGCAGGTCGAGGCTGCATGGCTCTCAGTGACGTCACACCTGCTGACGTCATTTCCGCTGCCTTCACACCAGAATACACTAATCCTGATGACGTCACGACAGATAAAACATCCCCTGAGGACGTCATATCTTGTGTAGCGTTTGAAGCGACTGTAGCTGTCGGTATTAAATTAGTTTGTGTCTCGGATATCAATGCGTGAATATGGCTTCCTGCATTCACGTTCGAATCGGTGCCTCTTGATCCATCATGCGTGTCGTGGTGAGTGAACTCCGGGCGATCGGGCGCGACAAATGTAACAGTATCTCCATCCAGGCACAGCTCAGCCTCCTGCTCTATATTCTTGCTCAAGTTCTGATGCTCCTTTGCGTGAGTAAACGAATGAATCTGATCGCCACTATAAACAACCACAGAGGGATCCCCACTCAAAGGAATAAAATTTGAAATGAACTTTGAATTTTGAGAAATGCTATCAATGTTGTCAGCTAGAAGCGAACTGGAGAAAGCTGAAGTGCTATGATTATTGGCTCTGAGTTCAACCTGTTTGGTGGGAGCTAAACTGGAGTCGCCTTGGAAGCTGCCGGAGTGATTGTCAGAGCGTTCGTCAGAAGTGACGGTGTGGAAAGCGTTCGTCTGATCGCTGCCTCTTTGCCTGCTCACTGCTTCCGGATTGAACATCGACGAATTGGTAACGCTGGAGCTTCCAGAATGTTCCTCGTTGTGAACGGAAGAACCAATGTTTGTGGACGTGGTGAATGATTGGTTCTCGCCAGCAGAGTCCCCTACCGAATCACCGAGAGAGGACGTTGCAGCAGCACCTGCTGGAGGTATCCTGTCCATCTCTAAGACCGGTGGCGACAAATTTAGGAAGTTGGAAAAGGGAGGTAATGTTTCAGAGATTGATATGGGAGGGGTAGGATGGGAGGTTGGAAGGGGAAGGCTTGAAGCTGGTCCTGTGGGCGCAGAAACACAGTACACAGTAAAACTTTGCTTACTTTTATATTCTTTTGCTATGCTAAAGAACCTTACATTTTCTTATCTATTATGGGCTAAATGCAAGAAAATGATTGGCTTATCTAAGTAAACATCTGCTCCGACCGCCGTTAGCTAAGGCCCAATGCTTACAGCTTTAATAACCAAGCAATATAGGGATGACACTAATATAATAGCGAACAAAATTAGCATGCAGAGATCAAATAAAAACAGTAGCCCAGACATAAAAACGTCAGCCCCAGGGGTTTTGATAAAACCGAGCATATACAGCCAACTGACAAAACACTGCGGGCAGAACCCAATCAAACAACAAAATAAATAAACGTGTGTGTTAAAAAGAACACAAATTCTCATTGGACTTTCAAACCTGGTGGAGCAGGCGCTTTACGTTTGGCTTTCGCCCCTGGCGACTCCTCCGACCCCTCACCCTCCTCAGCCCCACCACTGGTCCTCAGCGTAGAAGCAGGGGGGCCCACTTCCGCCGCACCCGCTCCCTCAGTCCTCCCCACAGCGGGTGAAACATAAACCGACGTCTGCGTGTCCTCATCATCGCTCGAATGCGAGCTTGGCTTGGAATGTTGACCCACTTTGTTGTGATTGGCCGTGGTTATCGTCGAATCGGAAGAATCTACTTTGTCACCATTGGTCGTCGCTGGCGGCGTATCGGAAGACGTTTGGATGGGAGGCGAAGATGGTGGCAGGGGAGCTCGGCGCTTTTTGACGGACGTCGTGTTGGTGGTGATGTTGTGTGCTATATTGTTTTCAAGGGTGTGTGCACTAGACCCACTTTCACTAATCATCTTGCCATTGCTTTGTCCGACGGCGTTACCATTAATCAAAGAATTTTTCATACTCCCACTGGAAATATTCCCACTGTGTGGGACGGAAGCATTCTGACCGCACGGCGTTTGATGCAAGTCAACTTCCTGGGTTGCTTTTTGACAGGAAATATTCAGACCGGAGCCATTTTGAACGGAGACATTTTGACCTGAAGTACTTTGATCATAAGTGATTGAACCGGAAACATTCTGACCCGAATTAGTCCCCGCGGGCCTGGAGCTTCTCTGCGGCACCACGGGGGCCTGGGCCACGACAGCCACGCGGCCCGGGGTCGGACTGGACGTGGGGTGAATCGTGGCGAACGAACTGTCCGTGGGCGCGCTGACAGAGTCGTCGGTTGGTTTATCCGCGGGCGAGTTGACCGTGGCCGCAATGCCGTGTGGATTGTTTTCCTTTGATGAGCGGTCAGTGGTTGGTTTGGAGGAGAAGTGATGTGTGATGAAGTCAAAGGCGGACCGGCGCTTGGTGGACTCGGAGCGCTCCTTCACCACCACGGGCCGATTATCGTTCTGAACAGAGAAATAGTAAACAACAGTGGAAGTTTTTTTTGCAGTTCTTAACATGTTTAACTTATTCTTTACAGTTCTTTACAGTTCTTAAGTTTTTTACTGTTCTTTTACAGTTCTTATTTGCATAGAGCTTACTCCGATATACTCGATTAATAATTACCTGTAATAACTATAAGTGCCCTTCGGAGAAGAGTTTCCCCGCCCCCCTTCAGTCTTCGATAAGTTTCGGCGCCCCTCACACTGCACATCTTCAGAAAGTGTTATTTATGTGCTTGCTACAGTTTATGCAAAGTCAACTATGAGACTATGCAGTGATTCTTTATGTATCAGTAAAAATACTGTCAGCTAGTCGCTCAGAGACGACAGCGCTGCCCGGCGGACAATGACAACTAGTATCGACCAATAACGCGCTGTCAGCGTGCAAGCAGCCGTGGCCGAGTGGTTAAGGCGATAGACTTGAAATCTATTGGGCTCTGCCCGCGCAGGTTCGAACCCTGCCGACTGCGAGATTCATTTTTCACAAACCATCCCAATATTGTCATTTGTAATCAATACTCTACTTCGGATACAGAATAAAATCAATAGCAGATTCTGCACGGGAGGAAAAATGTCAATATGTCCATCAGTAGCCCCCCCACCCCCCGCTGGCCTTCGACTATTTCGCGTGGGCAGTTAAACTTTTAGACTAGTAGGGCAATTGGAGAAATCTGTACAGACATGTGAACAGAAATGTACGCTAAATTCTGTACAGAAATGTGGTGTTCTAAACTTTCAATACACCGTGATTCACTCCCCCTACCAGTGTCAGTTTTCCAGATTTCTTGCGCGTCAGCAGCGACAAAATTCCCTTTTTCTTCTCCGTCGTCGCCCCCGGCATGTAGTAGTCAGCGGGGGCGCCCGTTCCCCCCGTCGGGGGCTCATCTCCCCCCGAGGCAAGAGAACCCCCTTGCGACACGGCCTTGCGCATCGCCCCCCGTCCGTCGGAAGACCAATGAGCGCCCTGCAATGAACTACTTCCGGTGTGGGATTTAAAGTTAGGCGAGTCAGACGTCCGGTTTGAGTTGTTGCTTGCTGAGGGTTTAAATTCTATCACGGAGGGGCGCTGGTTGATTTCAGTGGTAGGGGAACCCGATCGGTATGAGGGGGGTACTTGAGGAGTCGCTTTAGAGGAATTCCTCCCAGAAAAGAAAATTTCGCCGACAGATGGAAGGGCGACTGTATTCGGTGATATTTGTTTGACCGGTTGGGAGAGGGGGGCGGGGGCGTGAGAAGGGGGCGGCGGTGCAGGACGCAAAATGCAAGAATGAGCGTCTGTGACAGCTCCTGCAATATAAACATACTGTCAGCAGCCAATAAAGGCAAAGTGTGTCCGATCTCCCTGCTCTCACTTAGTATAGACTTGCACTGCCGGCCTGTTTGTCTGTTGTTTAACGGTATAGCCGCACACTATAAGGTCATTTCTAGCGCCAAAGTACATGTAGAAAATATTTTTAAATTGCTCAAACGTGCAATAGCGCAGGCAAGTCTCAATTCACATTAAGTAAAGGTCGTATGAAACTATGCGTGAGTAAAAGATATCCTTACTTACAAAAATTGATTACAAATTGCAACCGTTAACCGTTAAAACTGTGGACTTGTGCGGGCGTGCAATTTACACCCAACTGTGGGATTATTTCTAGCCACTTAATTTCACAACAAACAAAATCGTAGACACCAATAATATACTACGAGATTCAAGCAGCGGTTCGAGCAAATTGCCAACCTACACTGTAGCTGGCCTATCTTCAAAAGTTCTTGCGGTTGTGACTACTTCAGACACCAAAACGAAGCCTTGAAGTCTTGTAAATAGCCTGCGTTGCATGCAGCTAGTTCCATTTATATAAATACACCGTGTCCCGATGAAAATGACCACACTTTGAACTTGTCAGAACTCGGTCAAAACTTATCAGATTGGTCTGAAACTTTATACACAACAACTGTAGCCATATTTACACCAACTTGGAAATTAATAGAGCAATTCGAGCAATTTTGACAAAATTATGGCTGTTTTAAAAAAAGTGCCGAAAAAAAAGTTTCCACATTAGTTGCTGCCTATTGTGTGCGTAGGCACACAATAATGTCAAGTTACAAACAAGCAGTCCAGAAATTTAGT